>JPFL01000009.1:386664-416765 GCA_000733385.1 Paramecium biaurelia
TTATTTATCAATATGTTATGATTTTTTACAAATATATATAAACCCTTTAAATGAATCAATTATTATATATAAATATTATGATTTTTTTTTATCCTTGTTATACCACTCAATTTTTTTTATATATAACTATAATATTATATTTCAATGATTTTTTGTTTTAAACTTTTCTTATTAAATATATTGATTAAAGTACAGAAAATTGATATTTTTATTCTCAAAATTAATTAGACTTATTAATGAAACAAAAGATATTTGCAAGGCTTTATTTTTTTTTTAAATCATAAATAAATAAGAACCTAATAATTATGTTTTTGTAATAATAATTTTCTATTATGATTTCATACTTAACTAAAATAACATTTTGAGTAATAAATTAAATTTAAATAAACTGATTTATTGTATTATGATACAAGATGGGATTGAATTAAAATCTATTTAGCGAAAATAGCAAATTTAATGAAATCAAAATATATTAAAATGCATAATTGAGAGAATCATATTTATTTATTGCTTATCTCAAAAAAACTAATTTTAATTTGGTTTTGTTTATGTATGATAAACAATTTAGGGTTACCCTTAAATAATTAATATGCAACTATTTTAGGTAGTTTTAAAGTTTGGAAAAAAATTCAAGCTATTTATAATTCTGAATGTGCATCTCCAAAAAGAATGAATAAGTGTAAAAGTTAAAGATTTGTCCATTTTTCCAAATCTCAAAAAACAAATGAAAATCACAATTGAGGAAGCAGAAAAAGAGAGAGAGAATTAACAAAGATTTGAGAAAAAAATAATAATATTATAGAACTCTTTTAAAGTTCTTGAGTTAAATTACTAATCATTAATATAAAAACTATTTTTTAGTGAATCTGCTCAAATAAATTATATCATAAAAGACTGAATAACTTTTAGGTTGAATGGCTTAAAAATAACAGAATTTAATAGAATTCTATTATTCTATTATAATTTAGATGAAGCAAATACTAGTTTATTAAATGCTTTTAAATAGAATATTTTTTATTTACAAGTATATAACCTATTAATGAAACAATTAATAAATTATAAATTCTAATCAAAATGAATATTTTTAAGCATAAAAAACGTATCAAAAAGTCTAACTCAAGTCGATGTACAAATCTATGAGTTTTGAATTCATATTAGAGTTAGAATTCAGTACTAAATGAAATTATATTTCTTATGAAGATAAATCTTTCTTTTAGAATGATATAAAATGTTATTTCAGTATAATAAATGGGTTGGTTTCATAAAATATACCTGATAAGAAGGATATATAATTTTTCAAGACACTTTTCATCAAATAAATAAAAATTAATAAACATTAACCAAAAAGTGATTCCCCTTTCGATGGGTCATATTTGAGATGGTTTGATTCCAATTATCAAATCAAAAAACAATTTCTTTTTATTTAATTTTTTTGAATAGTTGAACAATTTTAAGGTTGCAGATTTTGATTAAATAATATATTATTGATCGTTAATGATATTTAAACATTCATTTCATATATTCTTGAAGATGAAAAATTGAATTATTAATTGAAAAATTTATTTATTTATCAGATGATATTTATGGAGTTTTAAGTTTTGAAATGGAATAAAGTAATAATAATACTTCTTATTATTGATTCTTAATAATATATCAAATATTGTCTTCTTATAAATTAAATCTTAAATTATGAGTAAAAAAGACAAAGACTTTACAGGGTAACTTAAATATTGGATAACATAGTTTTCCAGGGGATTGCAATCCAACATAATTAAAAGCTTTGAGTGAATTTCGAAATATTGTAAACCAAATGGGATTGAGTGAGAAAATTTATGATGATCCATATTTATTGAGATTTTTAAGAGCCAGAAAATTTGATTTAGGTAAAACCTAGCAAATGTTTAACGATTTCATAAAATGGAGAAAAGAGAATGATGTTGATAATATAATGGTATTTTTCTCATTAATCATAGACCTACATGTTTGATGAATTACCATAAGTAAGAACTCATTATCCCCATGGATATCATAAGACTGACAAAATGGTACAATCTAAGCTTATTAATAAAGGGAAGACCCATTTATATCGAAAGAATTGGAATGCTTCAATTAAACAAATTGTTTGAAGTCACTACAGAACAACGCCTAATCAAATATTACATCCAATCCTATGAATTATTACTTAAAAGAATCTTCCCTGCATGTTCAGAAGCAAAAGGAACAAGAATTGAATAATCTTTCACAATTCTAGATTTGAAAGGAGGATCTATGAAAATGGTGTCGAAATAAGTTTACAACTTTATCTAATTAGCCTCAAATATTGGCTAAAACAATTATCCAGAAATCCTTGGAAAGTAAATATTTAGTATATCTAATTCAGAATGTATATTGTAAATGCCCCTATGATGTTCACTGGTATTTGGGCAATGATTAAGATTTGGCTTGATGAGAAAACAAAAAATAAAATAACTATCTTAGGTTCCTCTTACAAAGATGAATTATTAAAACATATTGATGTAGACAGTTTGCCTGATTTTCTTGGAGGTAATTCGAAATGTGAAAACACCGATGCATTGTCATAAAATATAGGGCCATGGAATCCTGATGGAACTCAGCCTCTCTTTCCAGTAGAGAATCCCCCCCAATAAGAGTATACTGTTTTAATACAAATTATATTTAGAGATGACTCCTAATAATAATTATCATAGACTTAAGAAGATGAAGATGAAAAATAGAAGCTAGATTAATTAAAAAATGCACTTGCCGACATGTAATTCTCTGCTCCTTTTGGAAAACCACCTCACAACCCAAATAAATATGAAGTCACAACTTAAAATAATCATATTGTTAGTGATACTCCTTTAAATACAGAAGTGGTATAAACTTATGTTTAATCTAGGGTGAAGAAGATAATTAATTTTCATAATAACAATAATAATAATTATATTAATAGCTGCAACAAGAGTGAGATAAAAAGATACATAAATAAATATATAAAGTTTTAATATCAATACACTCATAGTTTTTCATTATTAAAATATAACCACTAATACATATAAATAATATTTAATCATGCTTTTCCAAATTTATTCATCATTTTAATTGGATTTGATATTTTATCTAATTTCTCCATTTTCTTCCATAATTCACATTCATTCTATTCTATAGAAGTAAAACTTATGTTATTTTCAATAAGTTATTAATCTTCCATTGATTTTTGTATATTTTAAAATTACTCAAAGTAATAGAACTCGCCCTTCTGTTTTTTAATTGACTGATTTAACTCAAATTCTTTATCCACTTCATATATTGGACTCAGCATATCAATCATTTTTTAATTAGGAGTTTTTGTTATAGAGGTTCCTCTACTTCTACTTTTTATAGATACAATAGATTTAGAGCTGTGATTCATTATATCAGACTTATATTAGATTTATTCATTAAGTTTCCATTCATTTTCATAAATTTAAGAAATTAAAATATTTCTTAAATAATTATAATTTGGATGTTAGCTCTATTTTAAATTGCTTAGGTATTTAATCCATTCACTAAAAATTGATGATTATGAATTCAAAAACGATTTATCAAATGTTACTTTTAATTTGTGGTTTTACAATTTTTCAAATTATTATTTATTTATTATATTATCATATTACTACCAAGGTAAAGTTCCTATTTATGATAAATATTTTATTTACCATTAATTAGATATAATAATAAGTATGCCATGCTATAAAGATCATCAATCTAACTAGGACCTTTAGCTAAATTACAAACTGGACTTAGAAAATCACTCCCTAGAATCGGAAATTTTAAAACTTTACTCCAGTCATCTTTAGTTAATAAAAATGATGGGTCTTTCAAATATAATAATATATCTTCAGTATCTGATCCTATACCAAAGATGCATGGTGTTAAATTGCCAAAAATAAAATTCTTATTGTGAACTTTCTAAATTAGGTTTATCATTTAGACGCCAATCAATAAAATGTTTTTTAATGACATCTATCCATTAGACTTAATAATCTAACTTAATGAAGGACCTAGACTTTACATAGCCAAAAAATATCTATGCTAAATACAATAAATACCTTTAATCATTATTATTACCGTAATCAATTACTTCAGGTATACCTTCAATATCTTACATTTGTAGTAATTTCGCTGTTTCTTATTATAAAACATTTGAATTGATAGAATTCTGTATTTTTAATATTACTTCTCTCTTACTTGATTTTTAAACTGCTGAATATTCAAAGAATGCAAGAGTACTTTATATTAATCTTACATTTTAATATCTAATTTAAGAAGGTTGAGGATTTGAATTCATGTTACTATTAATAAATAAAAAAAATTATTGCAAATAAAGAAATTACTGGCTTTTTAATTAATCAAAATACTCTTCTTGAAAATCATTTATTTGACTAATTATTAATATTGATAAAATTTACTAAATTATTTCTAATAATTCTATAGAAATCTTATTTTCATTAGATATTTTAATAATATATTATAATTAATATCAAATTATTATCGCATATAATAATTTACAATGAACTTTATAAAGACAAACACTACATTTAATTTGCAAATAGTTCATAAATGGCTTTATTTTAATAATAAAGATGACTATTCATCCTTTCTTATATATTTTTTTGAATTTTGCATTTTTTTTATATTAATTTTACTGTATTTTACAGAGAGGAGCATCGTTAAATGACATATCAAAATATGAATACAACCAACTTATTGTCTTTACTTATAAATACAACTCTGATTAACTTACATTATAATATTATCGGTTTAATGTCGAAACTACTATTATCATCTATATTTGTTTAAATTCGAAATCGAGAGTTAAATGGTAAAAAAAATGATAAAAAAAATACTATATTAATAATTTCAAGATTCTCTAGCAACATATTCATACTTTTTAAAAATTGATTTATCAATGAAAGATTGATGCATCCCCTTTTTATATCTTAAGTCAACTTGAATTATTATTTCTTGCCTACTAAGTTTAAAACCATGGTTTGAGTTGATGTGCTTGTTATTTATGAGGTTATGATTTAAACATAATTATCAGTATTAATTAATTTAGAATATAAATGGTTTCTCGGTTTGTAAATGACAATTCTCATACTGTTTCATTATCCTATAACAAGAGTTTCACCAATAAATTATATAAATAGCGTAACTAAAGAATTTTCTTCAGATCGATTTTGTGTAAATATATAATAATACTCTCTATAAAGAATTATAAAATTTATTTTACTAGATTGAATTGATTAAACCAATTAAGTTAGTCAAATAAATGTCAGGAAATCGAATGGGAAAAAAAAACACTTTCATAAAGAATTGAGAAAATACAATTTTTATACTTAAATATAATTTACTCTATCATATTCTAGGAAAGAAGAACGAGAATATATGTAGCAAATAGTATATTAATCTATTTAAGTCATTTTTACATTTAAGTTTAATTTGATTTGTGTTTTAATCTAGATGGTTGAGGCATTGTATTTGTTAAGCATTTCATTTTATCAGCAACTGAATCATATATAAATTCTTAATCTAAAATATTCATGTCTGAAGATTTGGATCTTGACATTTAGCTTTTCTTAATAGGACCTCTTGGAGTGATTGCAATTGACATATTTGAATTGTCTATCATATCAGATTTTTCTAATATGGTGGATAAATTAAGTCCAGATCCAATTTTCATTTGATTCATCATAACACTGGGTTTTCCCAACAAATCTCTAATTTTCAAATTTATAAACCAATGATGGTTAAGTGCTTAAAATGAGGTGCATCTTTTTTGTGGGTCTTTTTGTAACATCAGTTTCATCAACTATAGTCCACTGATTGATATTTTACAGAAATCTGGATATTCTATCTCTCCTTATTCATTTTTTTAAAGCACCTCTCTGCTTAAATTATAAAATGTACTTCATTAAAATCTGTGCCAAATGGCATCCTACCAAACACAATATAATAAAATATCACTCCTAAAGAGAAAACATCAATTTATTGGTCATATTATTTGGTTTTGAAAATTTCTGGAGCCATAAAACCTGGAGTTCCAATTCTCCTATGCATTTTATTGTCATGAAAATCAGCACTTGAAAAATTCACAAGACATGAATCAGTAATGCAGTCAGGAAACCTGTTGAAAATATTGTCAAATTTAATATCTCTATGAAATAATCCTTTGCTATGTATATGATGCAAGCCCAATAATAATTTATAAAGCAATTCTGCTACTACTTTTTCAGAAGTCTATAACAATTGAGGAAGTAGAAATTTTTATTCTCTTCCTGCATATTAATCATAAACAACATATAAATAAACTTAATCTTCATAAACTTCCTACAATCTTTATACATAAACATGATCTAATCTTCTTAATATAGTAATTTCATTTAATGCCAAGATTGGATCCTCAAGTTAACCCTTTTCAATGATTCTAATTTAAAAGAATAATCCATCAGAATTTCGTTATGCCTTATAAGTACAAGAGGGATAAGGTTCATTTAATTTATGTTTGCAAATAAGTTTGTATTTTTTGTTAAATTTGGTTAGTATACAATACCTTTTCAAAGCAGATTGCCATCTTTCATAATGATCTTGACTTTCTGTAAAGAATTCTACTCTTTATTTACTTTAATGTAATCTAAACCCATGTTTATATGGTTGAAAAGAGGATTCAGAATATTTAATCTTTTTTAAGTAGCAAGCGTTAATGTTACAATATTCTGCTTGATTATTTGTAATCTTAACCAATCTAAATGATTTTAATGAATTACTTGTCAACATATAATTCTAAATGTACAACTTCCCACTTTCTAGATTTTACTTGTTTCTAAAAAGCTTTGCCTTAGAAAATAAGATTTTATTAGTTTTCTTGCTGTTTAGTTGGTAACCAAAAATCACCTCCAATGTTAAATATACTATCATGTTCATCTTTTTATTAAGACAACCAATTCATATTTCAATTAAATAATACAATATGTAATTATTTCATATGTAGGCAATTTAATGCAATACTATAAAATTATCCAAAAATCTTGATTATATAGATTGGAATCAATAATAAACTTATTCACAATAATTATTATTTTTTACTTCTTTATAAATATTAAACCATCAAGCTTTAAAACTGTAATTCTCATCAATAATGAAGATAAAATTAATAATAATAAACAATATTTGGCCTTAATACATTAAGAATTAAAAATTAAAATTGAAAATAATAGGTTGAACTAAGCACTATGATTATATGCTTTTAAAAACAAGATTCTTAAAGAAATGTGAACAAATGAGATGTTCATTTGTTTTTTATAGCAACTAAGCAACCAATTGAAGTAGTGAATTAAGCATTAAAAAAATTAAGAGAAAACATTGAAAAAATTTAATGAAATTAATATCATCCTTTAGAAATCCCTCCCTAAAATTGAACATATAAAATTGATAAAAGCATTGACTGATTATGAATTTAAAGATATAAACCGAAAAATTTAAGGAATCGATTTATTGATTTTCTTATTTATTTTTATAAGTATTAATCCATACCTATAAATTTATTTGATTAGAATAAATTTATAGATTGAAATAATTACACTCTAAAATTAAACAATATTGCTATAACTACTAACAGAGTGAGTTGTCCTTAAGTTGTTGCTCTCAATTTTGTTTTACCCAAAATAGCAATTAAATGATCATAGAGTTATTATAGGAAATGCATTCATTTAAATATGTTATAATTTTGTTTATGATTTAAATTTTAATGGCTATTTAATTTGACCCTATTTCTAATTTAAAATCTTGTTCTTTAGATAAAATAAAATATAGTCCAAATCAATTTCAACCACATTTGTTTCGAGTTTTTGTTGAATGAATTAGAAAAATTTGGAGGAGGAGAAGCCAAATCTTGGTAAAGGAAAAATCAATGAAGGAGAACCAAAAAAATTTATAAATATGATCTTAATGCAAGGATATCCCAATTATAAACAATACGAAAGCAAGAAAAATATTGAGTAATAGTAAAGAAGCTTAAACTTGCCATTTCAAAATTTTCAGCTTCAAGCCTAAGTATAGCAATAAAATCTAGCAGATAAAGAGCAAATACAGGAAAGTAAATTGCAGAATATAGAAGCTTAAGTTGTTGAAGTGAAAGTTTAGCAATTAGGAGAGGACAAAAAATCTTGAAAAGAGTTTCAAGGGTGGTATCTAAATGGAAGTGCTAAAAATGCCTAAAGGAACAGAATGTTTATAGAAATGTTTTGAGCAAAGGATGAAGAAAAGGATTTAGGAAACTTCTAAAGTAGGACCAAAAATGAAATTATTATAGAATTTTCAATTTTTATATTTTGAATTCAAGATTTAATTTGAAATATAAATGAAAATAAGCACAGATGTTTAAAAAATCAGAAACTAAATGTAAATAGAAGCAAAAGCATCTTCATTTATGTAAATTTCTTTGCTATAGCAAACTTTTAATATAGGCAACTCTATGGACATTCATGCAATAAAGATTGCCAATAATTTCGTTCAAAGTATATCAATGAAAAAAGGCTCCCTAATAAAGATGAAATAACAAGAACTTGAATTAATTTCTCTTGTCGATGCCCAATTATTATCCAGAAAAGGATTATAGAAAAAAGAGGTCAAAAATTCATTAAATTTCTTGCAAAGTCGAAAGAAAATCTTAAAAATTCCCTCCTTCATTGATTTTGAAACTAAAAACAGTTGCTTCAACATTAGGAGATTCGGTTAAACCAGCGATATTAGCAGGTATTTTCGGCATTTCATCAGGAAGGGCAAAATATCTGTAATCTAAAGTACTAGAATCACTATCTTTAAATCAAAATCCTTATTTTGATTTCTAAGAAGAGCATAAGCATTGGGTTGATAATTTTATAAATCAAGATAATATAACTCTTTTTAGTAGTGCTAAAAATGCATTTTTTTTTTCTTATTGATTACTGAGCTGTGGAATAAGTCCTAAACCAAAAGAGTATAGAATGAAGATTGAATATAAATGTATCATAGGATATGTTAACCAATATGTTTTGGGGAATTTTTGCCTGAACTTCTAAGGTTCCTTTGCAAAACAATGAAGAGAAAAAAATTTGTTTAGTGATTGATAATGTTTACATCTATCTCGCATAGCATGTTATGAATTTATTATCTCTAGTAAATTATTTATTTCTCCCTCCATATACTGCCTATCTTAACTGCATCAAAAAGTTATGGGGAATTGCTAAACGATAACTTGCTAAAATGCATATTGCGACAACTTTTTTTAGAATTTCATAGTATCCATTTTGAGCTCAACTAAATTATAGCATCATAAGTACAATATATTTGAGCTTCTAATTTAAAATTTCTACGAGTGAACTTATTGAAATAAGAATTCTGAATTTGATGTTTAGCAACTGCAGACTTTTGGTCTATTATACTTTAACACTGTCAAGCAAATTTTAGTCGTTGTTGAATTTCGAATTAGGGGATCGAAAGTTATCTAAAAACTCAATCCTTAATCTACCCAGCCAACTCATAATCTACATTAATGATTCAAAGATTATAAGATTGAAAAAATTAAAAAGTATTTTATGGGTTTATGTGATTCTTGAAGTATTATAAGACAATACAAATACTTTAATCATTAAACTAAAATAATAGTGGTTCAAAATGAATGGTGAAATTTGTTTCGACTATAATAAATGATTAAATTTAAGTATCAATTGTTATAGTAAATTTAATTCCATTTTTCTCCACTAAAATTATAAGATTAGTAATTTATGTATAAATTAAATTAAGAAAAAGTCTTTAATGAAATAAAAAATCTTGTATTGTAGAGAAGAATTTACTTTTTGTCCAAAGATTCTCATTGAATAAGAATTTTCTTTTTGAATTAAAATTTATAATAGACCTAATTAAGCAATGTAAAAAGCTTGACAAGATATAAAAATAAATAAGTGCTGATTTTATAATAACTAAAATATTTATAAATATATTAAGAATCTAATGGATAAGTACACAAGAATAAAAATGATTGGCAAGGGCAACTTTGGTGATGTCTGGCTGGTTGAAGACAACAAAGGATAGGTATAGGATTGAGAAAACAAAAGAAATTTGCCCTCAAGTTAATCGATTTGTAATTTTAGAGTGTTGACCCAACAAATGAAGTTACATTGTTGAAGGTTTTAAAACATCCAAATATCATAAAATACTATAGCTCATTTGTGTAGAATGATTAATTATGCATTTTAATGGAATTTGCAGAAAATTGTATTTCAAAATAATTTCTAAAATGTAGATGATCTGTAAATATACACGAAAAGCAATCCAGCAAATATATTAAATTGGTTTACATAATTGTGTTAAGCAGTATAATACTTACATTCAATGAATATTGTCCATAAGGATATTAAAATGAAAAATGTATTTTTAACTAAAGATGGCATAGTATAAATATTGATAAATTTATAGATCAAATTGGGAGACTTCAGTATTTCTAGAAAGTTAGATGCCTCATTAAATCTTACATAATTAGGTATTTATTATGAATTGATACTGTGAGGTACTCCTTACTATTTGTCACCTGAGATTTGTGAGTCTAAACCATCCAATACGAAAAGTGATATTTGGGGTTTGGGGTGTCTACTCTATGAATTGTGCACTAAACAAAAGCCTTTTCAAGGATAGTCTTTACCTGAAGTTTTCAAAAATATCATAACAAGTGAGACACCCAAACTACCTGAAGGATTTCCTTCACTATATTAGGATATAATAAATTAATGTTTGTAAAAGAATTCTGAAGAGAGACCGGAAATCTCATAAATTTTGGAGATTCCAGAAATAAAGAAGGAAAGAATAAAATTTTCACAGTTATATAAATAGAGATTGATAGGAATGCTTAAATAAATAGATAATACATAATCTGAATCTACTTAAACTAATATAAAGTAAATGCATAAGCCTATCTTTACTCCATAAAATAAATCCTAATCACTATTATTTAAAAATCTATTCTCTGAACAAATACAATCAAACATTAAAAAACCAATGACAAAGAAAATCATTTCAATTGATACTGAATAAATAGAAAAGGAAGACTTATAATAACAATAAAATGAAACTCCAACATAATTTGCTAAATAATTATTCAACCCTAAAACCCCTACTTCTCCGAATAGAAATTTATTATTAGCAGATTTTTTAAAGAAAAAATTAGGCGAGTAAAAGTTTTTAGATGTTCGCTAGATTCTTGAAGAATCATAGAAACCTATATAATTGTTAGATCAAAAAGAAATAATGATAAACTTGATGGGTGAAGAGAATTTAGAATGTGTTAAAGTATAAATCAATAAATTAATTTTTATAGATATTTAAAATATTAATAAGTAATTGTACTATTCTGCCAGGTAATCATTTTCGATAGATGAATAATTACTAATTTTTACGAGATAAAGTTGGTTCATAACCAGATTTAGATTAGAATATAAAGACTAATAATTTTTGATTGAATTAATATCTATAAATATTAATGATTTTCATTTAATTCTTTAATAATATTTCTTAAACCACTTTGAAAGTGATTATTCAATATAACAATTATAAAAGTTTTAATCTTAATAATTCCAGAAAGTCTTTATCACTTAAATTATTTCCTTTTGAGAATGATATATCTGAGATCATTCAATAAGAACATATCATCTAACTTAATTTGCTCATCTCTCAAAATTGTGATTCAAATTTTTGGTTACATTTTCATTACATAATTCTCGTTGGAAATTAAATAAATCTGTTAATTACTACAGAAATATTTGTTAAATATTTGAAAACTCAATTAAGATATAAAACAATTATTAGAGTCAATCCTTTTTAATAGTGAAGTATCCACTAATCAGTCTGATCATTACATTTAAATAATAATGGATTTGATTTTATTTTCATCTTGATTATCTTAAAGGTACGAAGTTTCAAAGGATAACTAATTAATGTTGTTTTTGATTCTCTTCACTTCTTGCACTGTAATTTTAATTGTTCTTTGAGATGTTTATATGCATCAATTATAGGAAATGCTTTCATTTTTGTACATAATAAATTGAATGATCTAATTGTCTTTATTTGTCTTCTTTGTACTTATTTTTTAAGCACATTTAATTATTTGAAATGACCCAGCATTATTTGTGCAATTTGATCGATTTCTCTTTCTTTCTAATTGTCCTTATTTAATAATGTAAATAATTGAAGATATTTATATGTCTGTTAATAAACCACTGATATAAAATATTATACATGTAATTAATAATTAATTCATAAAATACAAAAATTCTATTCATTAATGAAAAGAACTCAAAGGAAGTTTTCAAAATGTGTTGATGATGAAATGCGTTCAGATTCATCTAGATAAGAATCTGACTCAGAATTTATTATTACTGAGACTTCAGAATCAGAAAAGTTAAAAAGTAAATCTTTTTGGAGTCTCAAAGGATTAAGTTTCTAAATTAAGACACTCGTAAAGGAACTAAAAAGCACTACCTATAAAGTATTGGCAAACATACTTATTGAAAAATTATAAAATGAACTTCAAAAAATTCATAGTACGGAAAGAAGAAAGGAGATACAAAATCTCAAAAGAAGGGTTTATGATGCTATAAATGTGATGGTAGCTATGGGAGTTCTTGAGAAGGACAAGAAACAAATCTCATTTCATGAATAAAAGGATAAAGAAGTAGTGAATTTTTAAAAAGAGTAAGTTCGAACTAAATTAGAAATTTTAAAAGAGAAAAGAAGAAAACTTACAAAAGCCACTTTGACTTATATGATGTATAAATAACTTATTCAAAGAAATCAATAAATGAAAATGGAATCTGAATCAATCCTATATACTCCAGTTTTTGCGTTTTCAGTTTAGGTATTTGATAATGATTTATGTATGCAACAAAAAAATGGTAAAAAATTAATTATCAAATCTAAACAACCTATATATATCTATTCTGAATTAGAAGTGTTATAAAAGATACTCAATTGATGATATATCATTCTAATTGATAAAATTGAAATTATAAATTTAAATATTGTTCATTATAAAATATTATTATATATTTTTTCAATATATTATAAAGATTTTAGAAAACTGTCTTCTCCATAAATTGATTAAGGAGGCAATAGATATGGTAATTGTCTACAAACAAAAAACTTTGAACTTAGCAATCTAAATATGAAAATTATTTAAAAAAAGTAAATAATAACTGTTACTATCTCGAAAAGTATGAAATAGTTAAATTTCTCATCTAATTAAATTTGGATTTCATTTTCTAATGTGTTTCTCAATTCTATAAATAAATTCTCCAAACTCTAAGAAATAAAGTTTATTCCTATTAGATCATCTCTAGTGAATTTTTTATTTTATTTAAATTCTGAATTTATGTTATCTCTTACCATATTCGAGTAATATTAAATGGAATACATTAATCCTTCAGTCAATTTACCATTTAAAATAGTAACACATAATGGGTTAACAATTAGTGAACATGTATTTTCTAAAAGATTAGTTAAAACATCTAATGTCTAATCAGAATATCCATATTTAAACTATTCATCATAGTATAAGAATTTCTTATAAGATTCTTAGACTTGATCTTTGTAAGAATTTATTAGTTAATCAGTTATATTAATTTCTCTTAGTTTGTCTTGAATCTATACTACATAATCACAATAACAAATTTTAGTTACTTCTTGACAGTAATTTATATATACAGAGAATTAATTTAATCTTTATGATAGAGTATCTATGTATGACTAATTAGTAATAAGAGAATATTCTAAGTAAAAACAACATAAAAATATTCCAATCAATGGATAAAATATAAAAGGATATTAAAGAAAAGAATTTTATTATTCTTGTATTTTAAATTATTTTTTAGAATCTGTTTTTGTATAATTTGTAAATTTCAAACTTTGAAATCCTTATAAATTCTAATTTTCTTAATTTAATTTGCTTTTAAAATTGAATTGATATTTATATAGATTTAATTCACTTGCATTTTTGTAAAGATATAGTAAATTTGATAACCTAATTTTCTCAGTTTCTAATGATTGAATTTATATTTATTCAGTACTTCTGAGAATTCTTCTTTTAAGACGGAAAAAGTGCATATAAGCGATTGAATAACATACAATTACAATAATTTCTATGGCTAAAGCAATAAAAGAAATTACACTTTAATAATATGAGACAATATCATTTAGATTACTCTATATCTTTAAACCAAATTCTTCTGTTATTATTTCATATTATTTTATATAATCAAAGAATGAATTAAGTAAAATATGAATTGTTTTATGGAATTTTTCCATATATTGTTCATCTTAAGGATTAAAATCTTTCAAATTACCCATCTAATACCAAATCTAAAATATTTCAGTCCATGCACTCACTTATTATGATTCTTATTAAAAATAATCAAATAATTTCATTTATACTTCAGATATTGTTGAAGTAACCACTTTTTTTTGTGATACTTTTTAAAATAATTCAAATCTGAGATATATATTGTCTGTGATCAATAGTGTAGTTTCATTTTGTAAAGTAGAGTTTTTTGAATTTTATAAATGTCCAAGACCCAACAAAGTGTTTCTAATTAGATCTGCTGTTGTAAAAGGTCCAAATACTTCTAATATATCTTTATTTTCATTCATATTTGAATTATAAAGCAAATAAAATAATTCAGATAGGAGAAGAATAATGATTAAATTACAAACATCCAAAGCCAACAATACCTTAACCAATTTCGGAATGTTGCCTTTCTTTGAAAATTTATTATATATTTATGATTTTTAAATAATAGCTGAATAATCTTTATTGCCATGTTATTAATAATGAGTGTCTGTTTAATTAATCTTCTATACTCCATGACCAGATCCTTCATCCATAATTTCAATTTCAGAAATTTTTTGTCGCCCGGCATTAATTTCAAAAAAGTCTTGTTAATATTTCTATTATTATTATTTTGGTTTTTTGTTATTCATGTTTGTATTAGTTTTTTAACTATTCTAGCCTTTCTGTAAACTTTTATTATCATGTTCATATATTTGACTATTATGAGATTCAAAAACATTAATTTATAATTGTTCATTTTGACCTCTTTAGGAAGTAAGTATTAACTTACTATAATCTAAAGGAGTTTAAAAATTTGAATAAATTTAAGGTAAACAATAATCTTATACATAATTCATTTCATTTTATGTATATTCAATCTATTATAGATCAGAAATATCTCCACTGTCACTTTTAATATCAATTAAACCTTAAATAGAATCTAATCTTAGAGGATTTAGGGATGCTTAAGATGATCCTTTTTTAAAAACATCATACATTAAAGAATTTGATTAATTTTCTGCTAAAGCAATTTTCTTCATAGATATTAAATAAGCTTAATATATTTTAGTATGTATAAATCCTATGGACATTGATATTGAACAATTTGAATAGTAAACATCGGCTTAAGAATCAAATTTAGGAATAAGAAATGTCAATTATTCAACTTCAATTGTAAAATGGATGAGTAATCGTTCTTATTATTGATAATCAAACTTATTACTAATAGAACCATTTTCCTCTCTAATAATTTCTTCCTCTTAATATGCTTAATATTAATGTTGTAATTATTCAACATAATGTTAAAAATTGGGAATGATCTCTTCAATTCCTTTATTATAATAATCATTAATTTTTATTTTTAATTACTCTAATGCTAAATTTGATATTCCTTAGATTTTAAAGGTATCAGATATTACAATATGACCTTTGATATTTTCATACTTCCCATATGGTACAATCTATTTAAGAAAACAATATATAGGAAAAGCATCTTCACGTATATTAAATGAAAGATCAAGATACATTTCACAAAAAATCAATTCTCTAAATTTCTTTTACATTAATAATGGTCTTCTTTTGCGAATAATTGGAGGTTTATTTGTGAGGAAGAAAATTTCTAATAATTAATCATGATATGTTGCCAAATTAGGAGTAACAATTTAATGTACTGTTTGAATAGTTTATTTAAATTCTTTTGGTTCATATCCCAATAAATAAGGTGCATTATTTGAAAAATCCATAATTTAACCTCTAAAAAATTTTCCATTTATTGAATGTCTTGCTAAATTAGTCTTAAGATAGAGGACTTTGAATCCCTAAACTTAAGATGTATTTGCACTTATGGATGGGTATTCAAAGAATTTATAATTTTTAGTTTTTAATGAATTTCTCAATCTTACAAATTTATCAAAGTCACATGAAACTTCTAAAGCATAAAACATATGCAATAATACAGAAGTTCTACAATTTGAATATTTTTAAAAAGTTTATATTTATTTTTGTGTTTTAGTCATCTTTCGAACATGTAAAGCAAGTGATGAAAATAATTATTCAAAGTTTATTTTTAATTCAAGAAGGGTTTTAATAAATTTGATTTTTTAATCTATATTAATAAATGTATGATTTAAAATTTGATCCCTTCTAATTTCAGTAATTCTATAATTTTTATATCTTATTCCTATTTCAACTTCATCTTAAGTTAAATTATGTTTCATTTTTTATAATACTTTGTGTTTAACCAAACAAATAATAAGTGTAAGTGTGACTTCATTCAACATTGAAGTGTTTTTAATGTTTCTTTATTTGTAATCCATTATAAATGTCATAACTTAATAGCATTCTTCAGATTCACATATATATAATAATAATTATGATAATCTAAAGATATTTGGATTCTTTTCATTATTTTCTATTTCAAAAACATATTTAGTAAAATGTCTAATAAATCTTTCAATCAATTCTATTTAAAGATATATATTGTTGACTTATACAGAATTATAAATCTTCATCTCAATCTTATTCTTTCTGCTATCCATCACTTATCTTCTTTCTCCTCTAAATCCTTTACAATAACAATACACACTTGTACAATTTTAAACATGAGATTTAATAAGAACTATAATTTTAATTAAGAAATTTGATTTTTTTATGTTATCAATTTTAGAATATTTATCTAATGATTATTAATCTGATAATCTAAAAAATGAAATGTATCTTAGATAATGAACAAAATATCTAAAATGTTAATTCTTTAATGCTTCAATTTACTATTTTTTTATTTCCTACATTTCCTTTTCTATTACAAATGGTTGTAAATCATCTTCAACAAATTAAGATCTTCTTGAACTTGAACGTTTTTACATCTTTATTTTTTTTTTTTCCATATATAATTATTAATCAAAAATTTATTGAAGTACATAATTGAATATTACTTTAATCATTTTTGTTAAAATTGGAATACATATAAGACACATAGAAAATAATTACATCTAAGTTAATTAAAATTAATGTGAAAGTGAAATTGTTAAAGAAGCACTTAAACATAAAAAGGACATATTTTGTTTATATTCAAACATATAAGGAATAGAAATAAAAAAATCCAATAGGTCTCCAATCAAATTTACTTGTATTATTGATGTTATTAAGATTTATATGTTATTGTCATATTATGTCTCTGAATAAAGAAAGTAAATGAATTAAACTATTATAGGCATGAACTTAACAACCTAGGATATGTTGAACCAATTTGATTACTATATTCTTAGATGATTATTATCAAACATCGTATAACTCCTTTAGGCAATCATAGAAAATGTCCACAAAATAATCATTTCAATAGTTGTTACTGAATCTAAAACAACCATGAATAATTTCTAATTAATTGACATTTTTATATCAAAAATCACTAACAAAACTACTAAGAGATTCCAATACATCAAAGGTATAGTAAATATATGAGGATATGTATTCAATAATTTAGCTAAAAAGTTTCTTACTACATTTAACCATGATCTTTGATCATTTCCCATTAATTGTTAATACAAAAAATTTTCAATAAAATTCGACATATTATAAGATCTGTTTAAAAGATTAATTGAAACTAATAAAATTAATCTAATAATTACGATTAGAATTATCTGATCCTCCTACTTGAGATTTGAATTAAATTGTGGCAAATTTAGATTTTTCATATTCAATAAATATTGCAATTGCTATTAAAGGTGAACATAAAAGAATAATCAATATAATTTAAATTGCAATTATTGAATTATTTGAAAACATATCAGCCATCAAAATAGTAGGTACAAAAGTCTTAGATATAAATTTACATACCCATTAATCTGACACATAATTTATATTGATATTTCTTCTATCTTAAAGTATATGTAAAACTTCTTCAAACAAAAAAACCATAGCTATTCTTTGAATCTATGCTATTATCTCAATTATAATCCAAAATGTCTAATAATCCTATGATAAGGCTATCTATGTATATCCAATTGAATATTTCAAATATTCTTCTGTGTATTGTCTAATTTTCTTCATGTAAAATATAAAATTATTTAATATTTATAGTAACGCAAACAATATTTATACTTATATATATCAAAAATCTGATAAATCTATAATGAAATAGCCATCTAATGTCTTCATCCAAAAATTTATATAATGTAACATATTATTTATTAAATAAATAAATGAGCGAATCACCCAACTTTTTTGTAGGAAAATATAATTTCTCAAGAAGAGTCATAAATCACAGAGTTCCTATGGATTTTAATCATGGAATCACTTAAAACCCATTTGAATACGTTTGGAGATCTTCCTTTAGAAATCTACTTGTTTCTAAGTATTAATCAAAAACATTTTCCTTTTAGTTTAATTCGAAATATGGCAATGTGGTATTGTGGTGCAGCATTTGTTATTGGAATTGCAATCAATGAATTTTAAAATTATAGAAGATAAGGGCATGCATTCACAACTCCTAAGTATGATCATTTCTAATTAGAACCTAACCCTATTTAAATTATGTTACTAACAGCAGAAACAAAGACGCTAATTTAGGTAGATGGAATGGTAATTTTGCTTGTTGGGAAAATGAACCATTATGTGGTAGAGATTTCGAATGACAAATCGAAAAATATATACATTTATTAGAAATATAAAAATCTTCATCTTCTAGATATATACTTGTATTCTCAATTAATGATTGTTTCATTCCTTAAGATTTATTAATCATTCTTATGAATCTTTAATATTATTTTATTATTCTATTCATTACATTCCTATTATGGGTTGTATTCATACAATTTAACTTTTATGTATTCATCAATTATTTTAATCATTGCATTTACTTATATATTTATTTTAATACATTAAATATTCTATCAATAAATTTATTTTCGAATATTTTTAATTATTTTCATTTTTGTTTATTAAACAATTCAAAAATGAATTATAATTATTATCAATATTTCATTCTAAAAAGAATAATGTATTATTTATTTGATTTATATTCAATTACCATATGTCTTACTTTATTTAAAATAATTATTAAAACAAATAATAATTTTGTCAAAATAATCCAAATTTCTATTCCATAAATAAAGTTACTTACAAACCATATCATTTTATAAAGCTATTTAATGAGGTTAATTTAAACAATAAATAAACTACCATTAATTTATTACATTTTTAATAACCCATGATAAAATTCATCATATTCAAAAAATATATTTAATTAATTAAGCATAATTTACTAAAAATAGTGATAATAAGATATTAATGTATTTAATAGGAATCATTAATCTATAGGGGCAATTCTATATCCAACAGTCACTGATTATTGAAGGATACCCATTTAATCGTAATCGTAGACATCATTTAGAAGAACACTTTTCACTGATAAGATTTTCATGTTCATTTATTTCAAAACTACATCAGCCTATAAATTTTGTTGATAATATTTATACAGTGTGTCTAGCATCTTCTATTGCTTCCTCTACCAATAAATCTTTAATTTTTCGTTTTTGTTCTTTATTTATATCAAAACTTACACCACCAACTGTCTCAACTCCATTTTTTACAGCAATATCAATGATTCTAAAATAAATAATAATTCTTACTTTCCTACTTCATTGATATTTAATGTTTCAATTGTGAGTTAATTATTAGCTTTGAATCCTTTGAAGATTAATTTTGCTGGATCTACTGTATAATCATATTCTATATATGGTTAAATAGAAAAATCATTAGTCTAAATCTTTAAATCATTACTGGATTGTTCCTTGATAGCCCTTAAAATAGTTGATACAATAATTACTTGATAGCTTTATCTGAAATGATAGACAATTATTAGAGTGAGTCTTAAGCCTAGATTTTTTTAACTTCAATATTTAAAGTTATGATAGCTTGAGTTGGTTCTATAATGGTTGATGCACTTCCTTGTACATAGTAGATATCAGGGAGTAGATATTCTTGAATACCACAAAACTTAATATTATTGATATATTACTTATGTTACTTAAGTGGGTTTAAGGAATTATGAATAGGTGATTGAGATTAGGAATGATATTAATAGGAATGTTTTCATAATTTTAATATTGAAATTGAAATTGAAATTTTATTGAATTAAATTGTAATATAATATAGAATTACTTGAATAATTTAATTTATTCAGAATATCAAATTGAAATTTTGTTTACAAATGGTTATAATGATATAATATAATTATATTGTCATTCAAAGGAATCAGATGCATAAGAACTATCTTGGTTTAAGGATCTCTATGAACTTTAATTAATTGAAGGATCTACCTTTATCTTCTTAGTTTTCCTATTAAAAATGAAAATAAATAAAATTACAATTTATTTTTGACATATTCTTATAGTTTTCGAATAATCTTTGGAGGTAATACATCAATATCAAATTCAAGTTCTTCATCTTCTCTTGTTTAAATAGTCTATTAAACAATTTCCCAAACTCCTTTTAAATACTCAGAAGGTAATTCTCTTATATTTTAACCCAATTATTTCTTCTCTTCAAATGTAATAATCTAATCTGATTTCTTTGAACTTTAAATTTCTTTATGTTTCGGAGTAATATATTTATTTTATGTGTTTCTTAAGATATTATAAATAAAATTATACTTATTTTATACAGATGTTGGTTTGGATTAATTTGAAATTGATTATTTAAAGACATTATAAAAATGTGTTTCTAATTAAGTTACTAAATCTTAAATTTCATTAGAAGCATTTTAAGTTAATTTTTGTAATGCTAATTTAATTTAATTCTTCAAGCCAATTAAATTACCTTTTAATTAGTAATAAGTAAATACCATCTTATATGAAGAAAGCTTCAATTTTATCTATATTAAATTACCCTTAAGCATCAATTTAAGTAAATGCAGGATGAGATTTAAACATCTACAATAAATGTAATCCTTTTTTAAGATTATCATCTATCAAAGGTTTGTTTAATTCTTTTTATTAAGTGGATGTTACTCTTTGGATTCTTTTGCTTTTATCTTCTACAACCTCTTATTTATTAGATTGGAATGAGGCATCATATTTATTTACTTTCTTGGACTAGAGACTTATAAGGGACCCATTTCTTACCACTCTCTATTCTCGAGCTTTTAATAGACTAGCTTACAATAAAGAGAATCCTTTTGGCATTTTGCCTAAGATGAAGTCTACTTATAATTGGTTTAGATTGAAATCTATAGGACTTGCCATAAATATCTCTTTATATTATTTATTTTATTGATAAATTTTTTAAAATTAATTCCATTTTTTTGTTTATTAATTTGCTAAAAATATAAAAATATGGATAATTTATGCAAATATCAGAATATTTAAGAATCAATTGACAAATGCATTTATGTTTAAACTAATTGTAACAATCAATCCAAAATACCTTTCACTCAACTTTTCTATTGTCAATTCAATGAAAATTACCTTTTAATATTAATCTTTATTGTAAATCTCTTAATTATTATCTAGCCACTCTTTTTCTTTTTAATGTTTAACTTATTATCAAAAACAGCAGAAAATTATTTGTCTCCTGCAGTTGCCCATATAGCTAAATATTTTAAATTATCACAAACACTCTCAGGGTATTATCAATTCTTATAGCAGAATTACACTCATAGCCTTAGCGAATGGAGCACCAGATGTAATCACTGCAATTATTGCAACAGGAGAAGATGATCAAGGTGTATTGATTGCAGTAGGCAGTATTTTTGGTAGTGGGTTGTTTATGACTACATTTGTATTAGGATCAGTCTTATATTATTCAAAACATATATTAGTGAATAAAGTATCTTTAATAAGAGATCTAATATTTAATATTTTGGGGATAGGATTAATTATAACTTTTGGATATATTGGATATATCTCTAATCAATTTTCAATTATTTTTGTGACATTATATTTAGTTTATATACTTGTTGTTATGTTAAATGAAAATTCAGAAAAAAAACATTGTTAAGAGAATATGTAAATAATAAAGAAATAAGAAAATCAAGAGGAACATTAAGGATTACTTTCAGAAGAAGAATATTAAGAATAATAATAATAATAATAAATTGATGATGTTAAACCTTTTAAATATTTTGGAAATGAATAATAATCATTAGAATTTGAAGAACAATAAGTCAATCTATATCTTACTGAAAGTTGTGATAATGAAGAAGAAGAAGAAGTCATTGCCTTTTCAAAATAAACAATTATTTAAAAATCATAGACATTTTTAACTATAATTTTTGATTTAATTAGCAAGTATACAGAAGGAAAGAAATAATAAAACAAAATTAAGACTTCAATTTAATTGTTATATACTCCTTTATTATTATTAATTGTGTTAGATATTTATGATTAATTATTATTTGATTGTCCACTTTGGATATGTGTAGGATGCATATCAGTTATTTTGGCAATATATCATTATTGTCATTAAATACCATTAATAGTATAATATTTATAATTCAATTAGGCTTTAACTATTTGGAGTGCAATTTGTTCTATAGTATGGTGTAAATTAATAGTAGAAGTCCTTGTAGATTTTATTGTGGTAATTCCTTATCATTGATCTAGGTTCACAGTTAATCCAAACTTTAACTGGAATCAGTCCTTCATATTTAGGTATGACATTCCTAGCATTTGGAAATTCTGCATGTGATTTCTTGGTTAATACACAATTAGCTAAAATGGGATTAGGTATTATGGCCATAACAGGTTGTTTTGCAGGAGCATTCTTTAATTTGAATGTGGGATTCGGAATAGCCTTGTTGAAATAAACTTGGGATGGTTACATTATTTAATTTCCTTTATTCATTTCAGATGAAATCAATCAGCATTTAATAAATCCATAGACTACATTAATTATTTAATTGCTTTTAATTTTGTCACTTTTAAATATGATATCAACTTTGTTATTATCTACAATATTAAAGTAAATATATAGTATAAATATGTAGATTTCAACTTAAGAAGTAATTGTCTTATTATTATTTCACTTATTATTTCATTGTATTAACCACTCTAACAATGATAACATTTTTTGTTAATTGATTTTATAATATTTTTAAATTGATGTAATAGTTAATTATAATGGACAATAAATTCATTGAGTATTTGAGAATGTCTTTACTTTGAATTAAATGTAATATAATAATATAGTTGAAATATATTATTCAAATTTAGAAGTACCATCGTATTTTATTCAGAAATAAACATATTAATGTTAAGAATCTGTGTTCATATAATTAAATATATTCAAATAAAATGCAAGAAGATGCTCTATAATCAGAAATGAAAAATAAATAGTAAAGTGTAGTTTAAGAAGTGACTATAAGTTAAGAATTTGAAATGCCAATCAATAAAACAAAGCGATTATTATTGATCCCTCCACTTTCTTAAATTCAATTTGAAGATGAAAAAAATAGACTATAATATTGTTCTCATGCTAAAGATGGGAGTCAATTTGATATTTAGATAGAATTTGAAAATAAAGCTGATAATGCAAGTATTTTTGTTAGCTGTAAACCTGTTAGCGAATAATTAGATCACTCGTATAATTTAATAATAGTTTCCCTAGAAAAATTTATAAATTATCAAGTTCAATTTAGAGTAAAAAAACAAAAAAATAAAAAGACATCAAAATAGAATAAAAGGAGAATTCCCTCAAACTATTACTCACACAAAAAGTCAAGGATTAATAAATCTGTTTATAAAATGAAATCCTTATAGAACTAGCTCCAAAATATAATAGTAGAGATGAAGTAGGATATACTGGAATAATCAATAACTCAGCAACCTGTTATATGAATAGTGTATTTTAAATACTATTTCATTTGGGTATATTTGAAAAATTGGTATATTCAATATAATCTGATTAACATAATTAGTTTCCATGCACAGTAATATATTTTTATTATTATTTTATAGTTTTAAGCTCTATTCTATAATCTAAGACATAGTTAAATTGCCATTTCAACATAAGAAATCATTAAATCATTTAAATGGGATACAGATCAATAAGCTTTATAATAAGATGTATAAGAGTTCATCATGGAACTACTAAAAGCTATATGTATAAAAGTACCAGAAATAGAAAAAGATATTAATTAACTATTTTAAGGAGAATTAGAGAATCATATAAAGAATGAAAAGTTTGATAATTTAAATTCAGAATAGTTTATGGATATATCTTTAAATATTACTAATTCTTTATATGAATCTCTTGAATTATTTGTCTAATCTGAATAATTGGATGCTTATACTCATGAAGTATATGGTAAATAGGAAGCAATTAAATTTCATAGATTCAAGAAATTGCCTCCAATTCTACTAATAAATTTAAAGAGATATCAATTTGATGGATAAGGATTTACAAAGATTCATGATTACTTTTAATATGAAAATGAAATTAATTTTAAATAATACTTAATTGATTAAGTAGATGAAATTTATTAATTATATGCTGTATTAGTACATAGAGGTGAAGCAATTAATCATGGTCATTATTATTGTTATATAAAACCTATTAAAAATTCATAAGAATGGTTTAAATTTGATGATAAAATTGTAACTAGAGCTACTAAATAAGAAGTGTTTCAAAATAACTTTGGTGGATAATATATTTAAGCTGATTATGATGGAGATTTGGATGAAATCATCACAAAAAAAAAGAATAATCCTGAAACTGCATATATGTTAGTTTATATTAAAGCAAATCAACCAGATATTCTAATAAGTCCTATTGTTTTTCCAGAGTGGATTTTAAAATAAGAATAATTATATAATGATACATAATTTGAATAAAGACATTTTATATAAACAAATATCTTTACTATTAATCATTTAAATTAAAATCAATGTACTTAAATGAAAACAGGTATCATTTTTCACAAATAAGCTTTAAATTAATCTATTGATTAAAATGTTATTGAAGAATTCTTTGATTAATATACAACACCTTTACTTATTCCTAAAATGATTACAATTTAACAGATTATTGATTAATTAAGTGAAAAAATTAATGTAGATAAAAAATATTTGCATTTATTAATGTATAAAATATCTCATTTGAAACCAAATTTAGAATCCATCATTTAAATGTAACCATAAAAGAATCTATCATTTTATTTGGCTAATAAAATTTACTTATTTGGATTAATACTACTTTCTACTAATTTTGAAGATCAAATTCTCATAAATAATTATTTTGGAGTAGATAAAATAAAATTAGATTTAGTTCCATAAAATGGAGGAAAGAATTCTAAAGAAAATAAAATTGTTAATGATAATAAAGTAATAGTTATTATTAAGACTTATTCTAATAGAATAATTGAATTTGATTAAATATTAATACTAGAAAAAGGATAAAATATCTTAGATATAATTAATAGAGAATATACAAATAATAATTAAATTAAAATCTATTATTAAAATGATTATTTGGAATTTAAGTAACAAAATTCAATATTTAAAAATAATGAATATATTTAAGTTTATTTGGATTTCTAGAATGAAATGGAAACAGATATTGAATCAATTAACAATCTAAGAGAAGTAATAATTAAAGTTTTTAATGAATCCTAATGTACATCTTAATTATTTAATAAAAATGATTCTACATGTGCATTATTAGATTTTCTTGCTTAATTGGAAGATTGTAAATAAGAAAATATTTAGATCAAATATAAAGATAAAAAAGGGAATATATAGATTTTATAATAATAAATGAAGATAGAAGAATTGATCTAATTTGATAATAACATTAATTATAAATAAACAATTGTTCCTATTGGAGCATTAAAAGAATAAATGAGTTTTTAAATTGATAATTAAACTTATATCATCTTAAAGAGTATGAGTTTTGCAGAATTTATGGAATAAGAATAATTAACTCCTATTACTCATGTTCCATTATTGATTTCAAAAAAGGACAAAAAATAAGCTTAAATCTAATTAGATCTTACTTAAAAGATATCTAGATATACATATAAAAATGATATTAAATTTATAAAACCACTCATCCTTGGAACTGATATTTATATAATTTGCTTTTTGTAAAGTGTTGATATTGTATTACTATGTAATCCAATTATATGTTATGTATCTTAGAATAACACAATAGCAGAGATGGTCAATAAGATAATATAAGTTGTCAGTTAAACTCCTATATAATATAAATCTTAATAGATTTAAATTACAGAGGATTGTATTTATAGTTCTGAAGATAACAAGACTAGAAGATTAGAATAATAAATTAGAATTCGAATAAATAATTAAGAAATTCAATAGGATACTTAAATGGGAATAGGATCTTTAATGCCTGAACTTAAATAATTAACACTTGTAATGACTTTCCTTACAATAAGAGATACAAAAGTAGATAAATTGAGATAAAAAGGAGTCTAAATTTTTTGATGATATAATTATTCTTTTTATTTGAATAATAGATTTAGTATCTATAAATATTTCTAATAATTATTATATTCATTAATTTTATTAATAAATAACTTCATAAAGTTCATCCAAATATCCTGTAAATGTTGGATTTTATATTAATTCTTTAATAAATCTTTTAGAATCTTTTGGACATTTTGATAACATAACTTCTGAAAGTAATTACAAATTTAATGCAGCTATAGTTCCAGTCTTAATAAATCTTCTATCAACTGGTATATGTTATGTAACTGTGGAATGCCAAAATGTTTAAAATTATTTTCCTATATCTTTAAGCAATTACATATATTATTTTTCATTTTCTTTAATTATTTAATTAGAACTTCCAGATTTCTCAAGTTTTTATGCTTTTTATTTACCGATTTATTTAAAAGCATTTTCTTTAGAATTATTGATTACACTATATAATTACTTTAGATGCGAATTTCTTTTGATTGGAGCAATGTATTTTTTTAAATCTCTACTTTAACTTTTTGAAAAGTATACTCTCTTTGTATTAAGATCTTTAATATAATTTAAAATTACCAAACATTGTAATATCTTCTTATTGAGCTTCTTCAATTCTTTAAGAATAATTATCATATTCTCCTACAACCCCAAAAAAATATGGACAAGGTGCTGCTAATCTATCAATTAATTCATCTGGTATAAATATACAGAATGGTAATTTATAATTAAAAGGGCGCATTAGAGAAATGATAGTTAACATTACATGAGAAAGCAATGATTTCCTTTTACAAAAGAGTATAACTCTTTGAGAAAGTAAAACATGAGATATTAAATAAATTATTTCTTTGAATGATAAGATTTAGAATGTCTGATCACAACCCCATAAAAATTATAAAAATTATGCACTATCCTTTTTGGGTGTTTGAATTTAAACTTCATTTAATTAATATTTCTAATCATAAGTTACTTATATGCTTCTTAAGGCAAATAATCTATCTATAATAGTATTCAATTTATTTTTCATAAACATAAAATCTCTCTTTAATACTTCATGACTAGAAGCTTCACAAAGACATGGTTCTATTCTTTCTAATTTTAATTAATTCCATATATTTGCATTCTCCTTCAAAAAGAATTTAATAAATGGATAATAGCTAACAAAACAATGAACTATTGGACATAACCAACAACTATATGTTTTAGGATCCAAACAAATAAATTCATTAATTTCAAAACAAATAATATTTCTAAAAACATTTGGATTAGATTCTTAAACAAATTCACTTACAGTCATTCTACTATTATCTTAGATATCTTCTCTAGGAATTGTTATTGAATATTCATTATCACCTTTAGTCAATTAAAGAGTCTACATAATTATTTACTTTAATTCTGGTAATACTTTGTCATTGAAATTTTATTAAGATGCCTCTAATTTTTTTGCTTAAACACCATTAGGAAATGTGTAGATTGGAACAACATCACTAAAATACTTAAAATTAATTACTAAAGATGTTCATTAACATTAGGAAATTAATATAGAATTTTAGGTTTGACTATGATTTCATTTGTTTGTTTATTAACTTATTATAATTCTTCAATATCAGGTCCAATAATTATAAAATGTTCAAAAAATCTTTATCCAAGATAAGTGTGTTATTCATCTATGTTAGGTTATCTTAAAAATTCAGTCAAATTGCTTGTTTAAGTTCTTTAATAAGGAGCTTTTAATTAACTTATTCTAAGAGTATGCATTTCTAGTTTACTTTTGTTTAGGATCTTAACCAATCATATCTCCTATGGCCTTTTATATATTTTCCTTCAATAGCTTTTGTGAATTTTCATCAAGACCTTTGACTTAAGAAAACTCAGGTCCAAATGTTTCTATCTATTCTTCTAATTCTGCAATCTTCTATTTCAACTCTTTAATCTTTTGATCTTTCTTATGGCATTCTACACAATTCTAATTCATAAAATTAATTTAGTAATTTAATATTTTAATACAAATAAAAGTCACTCATTCTTTTGGTCTGTCTCTTAAATATATTGGAAATCTAGGTACATTATTTTTAGATACTCCATAATATTTATAAGTAATTGTAGAACCAATCTTAGGTGGTTTTTATCTAATATCATCTGTAAGTCCTGATCCTATATTAAATGTAACACCACTAGTATTACGAACTCTCAAAGATCCAAGCATTCCTTAACATCTCCCTGTTCCTTATTCATGACCCAATACTGTTGCCTCATCATCCATAAATGTTTTGACCTTCAACAATTTATCTGATCTTCTCTATTCATATGTACTTTCTGGATCTCTTAACATTAATCCTTCACCTTCTATATCTTAAACAGCCTCCAATTCATCTATCAAATGATCATATCCTTTGCATACTATATGAGGTACATAAACTATATATTCATTAGCTTATTCACATGCCTATTTAAATCTCAAATATCTATCTTTAAAAGGTAATTTCAATCCTGGAGCATCAAAAACCATATATTTCACTTTTCTCCAATCATCTTCAACTGGAACTTATCTTTTAGTTATTGAAACTAATTTTGAGAATGAATCCCTTTCCAACCAAAGTTCCCCATCTAAATATGATTTTGGCCATCCTTTTACAAAAAAATCTGGAAATTGTATAGGATTACCATTTCTAGAAAACATCTTTGAACCAGTCCATATCATTCTCATTCCATCCAATTTCTCACTTAAATAATAATCTTTTGGATCAATTTCTTCATTCCATGTTTATGCTAACATCACTTTTCCCAATGGTATTGTACCTTTTCCTAAATCAACTGCTGCACCTTTAATTGCTTACTATCTTCCATTTAATGCATCATCTGTTAATGCAGCTATAGTATCTGGTTTTATGGATCCAGTTCTTTTAATAGCATTACTTTATTTTTATTGCTACTTTGATTATACAGAACGATTTTAAATGGGTGAATCCTTTTTTTATAATTATTATTATTAGATTTATTGTCCTGGCTACACTTCTATATATCCTTTATCTTGTTTAGTTTTGGATGCTTCTTCATAATATTTCTAACATTCTTCTTTTGATGGAAATTGCTTTTCTACTTTTTTTACATTCAATTCTTCATAATCACACAAATTGCCATATCTGATGTATAATTATGTTTCATTATCGTCAATAGTTATTGACCAAAATTTACTATCACATTACAAATACTTTTTCATTTTAATATTTTGGTAAATACATTATCAATACATTTTATACACAATATAATTTTTATTCTGA
>JPFL01000009.1:416796-581451 GCA_000733385.1 Paramecium biaurelia
TTATATATATATATATATTAAATAAATAAAAATAATAATATTAATCATTATTCTTCTTAAATGTGTTATGATGTTGTTTATTATGATTAATTATTAGGTAATTATAATTCATATACTTCTACTTCATTTTAATCAGAATTTGTTGTCTCCTTATATATTAATAGAATATAATACTAACTATTGTTATTCATTCTTATTGGAATTATACCAAAAAATCTTTATAGTTAAAAAATATGGTAAAAAGAAATCAAATAACTTTATTGTTGTTCCTATTGTTGCATTTATACCATTAGTCCAAATTGTGCTATTTAACTTTTGAATAAATAATGTTTTACATTAACATACCAACAAGTGAAATAACCTTTTTGATTTTTATATTTAGCAATCATAGAGACAAAATAGACATTTTGCATAAAATTGGCAAAAGAACCAAAAAAACAGAAGATTACTAATATCCATAAAGAAGATTAATTCTTTTAAATCTATTCTTTTAATTTCATCATTGGATTATCTAATTTTTATGCACTCAAATTTTTGGATACTTATCTGGTCAATTATTTTACTTACAAAATAAAAAGACCTTACATAAAGAATCCAACTGTTGTTACAATATTAAAAAAGCTAGCTAAAATATAATAAATTTATCTACCAGAACATAAATCATATTCACCATAAGCACTAACAACAAAGAAGTATTAGATATAATTCATTATAAAGATTATAGTAAAAAAGGAGCATAATCCTATGCAAAATAATTTGGATAATTTAAGTTAAATAATTGGATCAATATCTTAATATGAAACATCCATTCTCATATTGAGCATTCCAAGAATTATTGATTTTCTTCCAAAATAATATATGGTATAACAAAAAAAAATGTATTAAAAGTAATATTCTGGAAAATATAGTAAAGCACTTTCATAAGACCATTAATATGTTAAATATGCTGCATATTATTAAAATGTCATACCACACATATTAATAACCATTATTGAAACTATTATCTATTTACGATTGTATCGTGTTATATCCTTATGTTTTTAATATCTTTTGAATAATACAATTGATCCTGAAATCAAGATTATCCAAGCCCAAGTTATTTCCAAGATATTACTATTTCTTATAATTATTATGTACGTGTAACAATACATGTTTTTAGCCCCACCTTATGATTCGTCTTGAAAACAAGTTACCAAATAATATACTCCAGGTTATTCATTATTATGTGACATTTTATATAGAAATTAATAATAAATCATAGTGTTTCTGCTTCATCAATCAATTTATCTATTTTGCTGATATTCATTTCATTGTAAATGTCATCTAATGCAATTTAAACATCTTTGAACCACGTTTACTTTCTCAAAAGTTATACTATTGAAAACTCTTGCTCTAATTCAAATTCCTAAAAATTTGATTCAATTATTTTTTTTTATATATCAAAATTTAATTTTTTCTATTTATCGAATTCTTATAACATTTTCCTGATTTCTAAAATGAAAATTTCACTTCTATTTATTAATTTATTTATTAATTGTAGATTCTGTCCATGTTAATTATCCATATTCTAAACAAGCATAATATCTGCATGTGTTTCTACTAACAATTTGAGAAATGGTAACATTTATTTGGTTATTTTTTACAAACTTATTTAAACATTTCATATACTTCTAATTGGCTGATTTGAGTAATGTATTGATCATAAATAATTTAAAATAATTTTATAATCAATCAACTAGAAATCTATAAATGATTCCAATAACCATATAATTATAAACAAGATGATGAGGAAATTATCAAATTTCTTATCTAAAGAGAATCTATGGTATAATAATTTACTTATAATTTAAGACTCAGGGAGTGGTTGATAAGCTCTCAATTTTATGATTCAAACTACTCTATAAGAAGAACAATTTAATTAGGTCATTAAAAATAGAATTTGGATATTTTTTGATACTATTCCTAAACAAAGATTATTGATTTCAATACAATCTTAAAAAAATAATAGAATGATGAAGAATCTATTAAACTATGTCAAATTTTGTGATAAAGAATATTAAATTATATGTAAGTAACTTCAATCTATAATAAGTTAAAATCAAGTAACAAATAAGTTAACATAGAATAGTTTCAGGGACTTATTAAAATGATTACGGATTATTCATAAAAAAAAATAAATAGTTTATTGATAATCTTATAAGATTGAGTCTGAATTGAGTATTATAATGATATTTAGATTCAATGTCCCAAAGAAAGATTCTCCTAAATTTGGAAGTATTTGTTATCTTTTTGTGAGAGTGCAAACAAACATATAAGTTATATGGAATATCATTAAATAGAATTAACAAGATGTAAACATTGACTACATTCGGACCAATGTAGGGTATTAACAAAATTTCTCATAATATAAATGCTAAAAATGATGTAGATAGGTCTATTTCAATGTAATTAATCTATTTCTATGATACTATTACTTCTGTAAGAAAAACGTTGAGAAATCTTAAACTTTTAAAATGATTAAATATTATATATTGTTTAATGAAAAGTCTTACATCCAAAGATTATATAACAAAGTATACTCAAATCTTCTAAGAATCATTGCCACTTTGTTTATAATATAGAAAAGATAAAGAATGGCAATCTATTATAGACTTAATATAGGATCAAATACAACAATTTGAAAAGTTGCCTAATATTATAAAATAGAAGATTGACTAATTCACAAGAAGTTCATTGTTTTTTTTTTTGGCAGAAGCCTAATATCATATGAAATAATCTCTTAATGCAGAAGATTTATTATTAATAGACTCGAAAGATCAAAAAATCAATCAAATAAAAGCGAAAACTTATTTTATGCTTTATAAATAATCAAACAAGATTGAACATATTGAATATGCATTCAATTTAGCAAATGAATATTTTGGGCCTGATCATAAAATTACTTAATTATATCAATTAGAACATCATGAAAGGTAAAGAAAAATTAAATTCTAACAGTTATAATCAATTCCAAATTTCGATATTTTTAAATAAGGTCTCGAATTTTAATATTACAACCATTAAAATAAAAAAGTATCTAATAAAACTAAAGGAAAAACTATTCATCTAAGTGAAATAGAAAAATTAACTACATAAGAATCAACCTTTGAACCTCCTAAAAAAATTAGATAAAAATATAATGAATCCTCATTAAGAATTTCTGATAAAAAAATCAATTTATTCGTTCCATTGTAAAATTCTAATTTCAACACTAAATAAAATATTTAATTTCGTTTAAATACAACTAATAGTGAATTAAAAGGATCTCTAAAAATTGATTCATTAATTGACAATTAAATCTCAGGAACTATGACTGAATTATTACTACCACGCCCATTGACTGGTAAATAGAAACATTCAAAAAAGATTCTAAAGACATAGCCTACTCCATAAAAACATCATCATTAATAATAATCTAATTCATCTCAATAACAATTAAATAGAGGTAACATACTTAAAAAAAGTTAAATAAAAATGCATTAAGTTAATTTAGTGAAAAGCAATTCAAAATAGAAAATAGAAATAAAAGAATCTTTAAATTTAAAAATATTTGATACAAAATCTATTTAATGTGAAATTAGTGAAGATGCTTCAGAATCTATTTATGATTAAAATAAAGGATAAAAAGAATTTGAATTTAATTTCTCACCAAGAATTGGATAATCATATTATAGTCTTAACACAAGTAATGAAAAGAGTAGACATTAAATTGATTTTGAATATTTACGTAATAGAATTGATTGTTTATATGATATTTAATAAGAAGAAGCATTAAGAATGATTATAAAAAACTTTAGAAATTTTGTTTCAAAATAAAAAGTTTAAAAAAAAGAAGAATTAATAGAAAAGTAAGTTACTAAATAAAATTTTTCTACTCTCATATATGAATTAGGAGCAACTAAAAATATTTAAATTGAAGAAAAAATAGCTAAAATAAAATCAATACTTCATATCTGTTAAGTTATTGATTAAGGATCATTGAAAACTTGGATGATATTTTCTCCAATCAGATAAATTAATGCCATAAATTGGAAAATCAAAAATATTTCATGGATTGTATTTAAAAGATTGAAAGCAAAAAAGTAATAAATTCATCCTGATATTGTTAAATTATATAAAGAATATCCAAAATATCATTAAATTATAGAAATCTGGAGTAATATTATAGATGGTACCAATGCTATTTTTGTATTGACTATATAAATAGAAGTATTTAGTAGAATTTATGATATTCGATTACATCTTAAAAATATTCATAATTTTGCAAAAGATTTTGAGAATATATTCTCAAGTATTGAAATGGTATCATAATTAATTCATGTTTATTATTCATCTCATGGAATCCATTATAATTAATAAATTAGATCAACAACATAGTGTATTTTAACTAAATAAACTATTTTAAGATAGGATATGTTAAAAAAGGGATGTCAGAGCATTTCAAATAATATCAATCAATTATTTATTAATAATTTCTTACATATGAAAACAGAAAATGGGTCTAAATTTAGACGTGTAACATTGTCTGACCAAATTCTTGAAAATTAGATAGCTCTATATCATTAAATAGAAGAAAGGAGAAAAATGATAAGGAAAGCATTTACTCCATTTTAAATTGGAAATGGTTACATAAGTATTAAAAATTCTAATGTCAGAAATCAAAAACTAATGAAATCATTATCTATTGCAATTGAATTACATTCACCTATTTTAAAATAAAAAGGAGGTTCACCTAAAAATTATTGGGCAGATCTCAGATCACAGTCGTTTAAGGTAGGATTTTAAGATAAAGTTATTGAAGAGGAAGCCTTAACACCAAAATCAGATGAATCAGTTATAATATCTCCTAAAACTCCAATTACACCTCCAACTAGAAGAAAGAATAATGCATCTTCTTCAACAATTAGTTATAAAGTACTAAAAAATTCAAAATCAAGGAAAAAACTAATTGATGACTATTTCAAAAATTATCCAAAGTAGAGAGAGAGAGATATAATATAAAAAAAGGATATACCCATGAATCCTTATTAAAGTTAGTATGATAATTATTTATTACTATTAGGTAAAATTTATTAAGTTATTTATGTAAAAATGAAGATGGATGGACAATAAATAATTTAACATTTACATTTAATTTTGAAAACCCCTAATAATTTGGTCACTTTATAATTACTTCACATAAGGTTGGTCAATCTGAAAATGTATCAACAAATTTATCTCTTCTACAATTTTGTTAACTAATTGATATTAATCAAAATATTATTAAAAATCATCTTGGATATTTTAGATCCTTACCTTATATAGTAAAACTTTCATTTCTTCAATAATTACATTATCAAGAAATTTAAAAGAAATAGTATTCCAAATATTCTATTAATGAGTATAATTTTCCAGAATATAGATTCACAAAGAGATTATAAAGAAAATCTTTGGTTACAGATTCTACCTAAATTAATAAAGATCATTTTTACATCTTTTTTTATAAACCTCCAAATTAATTTAGAGTATTATTTAGAATTAAATAATCAACTTATTAAAGAAGTGAAATATTTGAACTTTTTGTTTATAAAATTTCATAACCTAGAGTTATTAGGATATTAAATTAATCAAGTCTAACTAAATTATAAGATCTATTTCGAAAGATTATCCATTAATAAAGTAGACCTACCATTGGAAGTTTTCAATAAATATAGAGAGTTTTAAATTATTATCTTTTAAAAGATTATAAAGCCAATGGTAGCTGTTGGTAAATTGGATTTTAGAATTCTTAAAAATAAATATTCAATTATGATTTAAAATCATGTTTAATTACTGATGTTTATAATGTTATCTTAAAACATTTAGTAGCAAATGAATAAAGTTTTATCAAAAATTTATTAAGGACTTATTGTAAAGTAACAAAATTTTAGTTAGTTTCAAAATTAAATAATTTTACAGGAATTAATTTAATTTATTTTACTGAATATGCCATGGCTTCAAATTTAATTATATTGGAAATATAGATATATCCTTTTGAAAAAAGACTTTCTTCATATAAAACATACCTTAATCATAATGATTTAAGGAATTTTGGTATTCAAAATTAAAATTTAGAGGAAAAAGCTTTATTATTAAAAAATAAATTGAGTCTAAGTTATAATAGGAATCAACAATAGGTTCATTTATCAGTAAATTCTGAATTTAATTATGTTAGTTAATTAAATGAAAATTTGAAAGCAGATCATACAGCTAATTTATTTATCAAATAGAAATAAGTAATTAAACTTATATTTTAAAAAGTGAAAAAGTTTAATTCACACTTTCTAATTTTTTCATTATTTTATAATACTTTTAATAATGAAATTATAATCTAAATTTACATTCCAAAATTATGTAAATTATTTAGAAGTGTTTTGTCACAATATGATTTCAATAATTTACATTAATCAAAATTAGAAAAAATAATTCCTGGAAATATATTAGACAATTTTGATTAATGTTTTAATTTATTTCCATAACGATACAATACATTTACTAGTTATTTGAAAGATAAAGAAGGCATTAATGTTGATGAACAATTTTCAATAAAATCTAGATATAGTGAAAGATCTGTTGTTTCTTCAATCAGTTTATAAAAATATAAAGATTAATATGAAAAACTTTAATAAAATTAATCTTAATTAAAATAAGAGTAGACTACATATAAAATTTAAACCAAAAATTTATAGCAATCAGAATCCAAAAAGATTCCATCCAAATGTCATTTTAGTAAATAAAAGAATCCTTAAAGAGTTTCTCATGAAATTTAATGTAATACTATTAATGTTAATAATAATTTATTTAGACTTTAAAGAAAGAATCAGTATAAAGCCAACAGTTACAAAATTTGATATTCTATATGATAGTGGGAAATTATAAAAGATTTTAGAAGATGCAGTTTTATCTACTAATCTAATTTATAAATACTTTTTATGCTATGTAATTATATACAATTTATTTAGTTTTGGGAATAAATGATTGATGAATGTCATATTATTATGACTAATTATAATAAATATATCTTATAAATGGATTCCTATAGAGGTATATTGAGGCAATTAGGGTTAGACATATTATTGTATATTGTAGAGTAACAAGAAGAGTTTTTATTGACGATGATTATCAAGCTGAAATATTTCTTGAATAATAACAAGTTGAATATGGTTCTATGTTTGAAAAGTATAGTTCTGTAACATTGAAAGAATCATAAAGTACAAGTATTTACTTTTCATATAAATAATTAAATGCAAATGCTACTAAAACAATCAATTTGAAATGTTAATTTCGTCAATGTATTTATAACTATTCAACTGTAATTAATTTAATTCATATTATATAGCTTAATCAAGTTTCCTATAATACAGCATTGAAAATTCTCAAATAGAGTAGTGATTATATAACAAATTAAATAAAATAAAAGAAAAGTTTGATAGAATTTTAAAATTTAGAATTGAAAAGTATTACAGCTCTTAGAACAAATAAAAAGAGTATAAATTTAGAAACCTATATAAATAAGTATAAAATTATGAATTAATTAGTCATTCAAAATATACATTCATATATTAATGTAGATTAATGATGAATGTGATAGTGACTATATTATATAAAAATAATAAATTTTATTTTTATTTAGAGGATTGCAAGAAACAAGTTGATTTCATAATAAAAATGTCTATTAAATCAGTATAAGAGAATATTCCTCATATATTTTAATTGTTAAGATGTCAAAAAAATTTTACAATAGGATAACGATTATTTTCAGCATATAAAAATTACTTAATTATAAAAGCTTACGAAAATTTATTTAGAATCAACAATTGAAAATATATATAATATAGTTTGTTAATTTGAGTTTATAATATATATAACATCTAATTGTAATTAGGAATAATGAAATTTTTTATTAATCTATCAATAATTAGATAATATTTTAGAACCTTTCTTTGATTCTGGAATTTTCTTTCTTTATTTAATAAAATCAAGAGATATCATAGAGGATGGTAATTATTTCTTAAGTTTCTTTATTTCTTCTTATTTATCATATGTTAGAAATTCTAATGAAGTTTTATGTTTTTCTTTTCGTTTTGTTTCTTTAACTGTAGTATTATTATTACTTAAATTCATTGCTATTTATTTGTTATCAAATTCTTTTTATTTGGGTGTTGATAACAAACTTACACTATAAGGATGTTGTTTTTCAATAATTTCTTATTAGTTTTATTTAGTTTGATTATCAATTTGATTTTCACTTCCTTTTTTAACAGGAGATTTTTCAAAAGAAATTTCATCAATAGCATTAATAGTATTTTCATTAAATTTAGGAGAATTTAGATTATCTTATTATATTGATGATATTATAGATGATTATTAACGAAGTCCTAAATTAAATTGTATTGCTTATTAAGATTCTGAATAACAAGGTTATGTTTAACAAGATCGATGATTAATTTTTAATTATTGATCATAGAATTGTGTTTAAGATTCAATTTTACTTTTAATAGGTGAAACAACTTCTCTTATAATTTTATTAATTTTTTCAGCATTTCTTTCAGATGATTAATATTCATTATGATATTTTGTATTAAATTCTTAATCATGAAAATGTTTAACGATAAATTTCAAAGTAATTTTAAGTATTTTCTCATAATCACATTTATCTAATAAGTCTAATAAATAGTGTTCAGAGATAAAATATTTTAAAAATTAAGGATGTTTAATCTATATTAATTGATGACAATATTTCCTAATCTTGAAATTTGTGTTTTGATGTAAAATGAAATCATGATTCTTTGTAGAACTAGTTGTTTTTATTCTATTCTTCATTATCAATAAGCAAATACATTGATGTGTTTCATTTCATCTCTAATATTGATCAACTCGTTCACCAAATGTTTTTATCTCATATTTATTTAATTAAATTTCTTAAATGATCTAATAGTTGAGAACATCCAGCACAATTCAATCTTCAGGAGATTTAAATTCAGTATCTAATCCTTTATAAATTAAAGCCTAAATAATCCTATTCTCATTTTAGAAAAGTCTTAAAAACTAGATAAAAGTTTCCTACAAGCAGATCTCAACATTTAAGATCTGAACCTGCCAAAACTCCAAAATCTTCCCATTAAAAAATAACTCAATTATTTTAAATGACTTCAAGACATGAAAAAGAAAGACTTATTGAAGAAGTAAAATAATGTCAATCTTCCAACTTTTACAATTTGGGTAGTCTCCCTTACAAAAATTATAAATATGAAAAACCACCTGGTAATGCAACTGTGTCAGATTTTTTGGAATAGGCATGTCGACTAGGATAGAAAACTGGTAGATGGGACAAGTAATCTTTAATGGATAAATTTAATCCTGATAAGTAATATTGTTCAGATATATATTAATTAGCATTTAAATTAAAAGATCTACTTATACAAGTGATCATCTAATAAAATCAAGAAAAGTTTAAGGACCTTCTAGTTGTTTAGAAACTATCTATGTAGCAAAATTATAATTGGAATTAGAGGATAATCAAAATGAAGAATTATAACATAAAGTAAATGAAATTGAAGAGACTTTAAAAGAAGGTGTTAAATATGATAAAACTAAATGTGCATCATAATAATATATTTTAAATAGATGGACTAGATAATAGGTATCTTAAGATAAATTATGCTTCAAAAATGATAGATTACCATAATTTGCATATTAAAAGTATGTTATTGATTAATCGATTAATAAAGTTGTAAAATCATCTTCCTAATATACAACCTAAGAATAGAATTCTATTACATAATTACCTGAAAAGATATCCTTTTTTAAATTTGATTTCAAATAAAAAAACTTTTAAAAATAATTATATCAAAGTAAAGGATAAACTGTTACTTTACTCAAACAAAATTATCCTTTCCTTCAAAAACCTATTATAGGAGATAGAATATTATTGAGTTTTGATATTGTCACTTCTTCAGAAAATATTTCATATAAGACATTTTGTACATTTTTATAAGTATATGAAAACAAAAAAATAAGAATTATAGAAGCAGCTATTGATACAGTAACTAAAAATATTATTGTGAGTTAAATTTTAAAAGTAAATAAAATCATATAATTAGTTTTTTGTACTTGATTTATAAGAAATTATTACTTCTTCAGAATTCTGTAACTTAATACGAATTCTATGTCAACAATTAAATGAAAAACATCCAACTATCAAACCAATTTATTAATAATTAATTTCAAATTATAAATATTATCAAATCATCAATGAAGATTTATCATAACCATTCAATACTTCACAATTTAAATTTATTTATTAAACCAATGAAATGAATATAGATGATATTATTGATTTAATAACATTAATCTGATCAAAATTAATACTTTAATCATATTTCAAAATTCTCTTCTCTCATATGGTGATCTAATATAAGATCTATCATATTATCTAGGTGAAATTACTCTTCTTCTTGTTTTCTCTAAATGTGGTACTTCAACAAATCTATCATGAAACTTTTATACTTCCTTTTACACTGGAATCTCTCTATAAACATCAACTGGTTCTGAATACAATGGTACTTCTTTATAAATTGGAACCTTTTAATAAATAGGAACATCCCTAAAGACAGGAACATCATGATATACTGGAATATCCTTATAGACTGGAATATCTTTGTAAACATTTATAGCTTTTTCTACTGGAATTTCTTTATAGACTGGAACCTCTTTATTTACAGTGACTTCTTTATATTATGGAATATAAATTGGAATTTCTTTAAAAGTAATTTCAGCAGGCTTTTGAATTTCTTTTATCACTTCCTTAACTACTTCAATTGGTTTAAAAACTTCTTTTATTACATCTCTTGGTACTTCAACAATTTAAGGAATTTCTTTGTATTCAATTTCTTTAACTATTTTTTCTTTTCTCTTCCTTTTAAGTAATTCATCATATTTAACTTAAAGTTCATGAAATTATATTTAAGTTGATTTGGCTTCCTCATGTAAACGAGTATTTTCAATTTTCACATAATCATCTTTAGGTAATTAAATGGGTTGAGGTTTAAGAACTGAAAGCATAGTTATTATTTCAGAATTGTCTTTAGATTTATCAACTTCAGGAATACTTATATTATATTCTAAAACTTGTGAAGGTTGTCCTTAAACCTTAACCTACCTTATTAATGAATCTAAATGATTCAAATCTTTTTCAAAATTAATATTTGGTTATTCAATTCTCTTACTATTCTTCCTAACGATTTCTTATGTTTGAAATTGTTCTTAAATTGTATTCATAGATTTTTTCTTCTTTTTCTTTGATTTCCTTTCTGTCATCGGTTATTCTTAGATGATTACATATGGTTAATATGTTATGGGAAATTATAAAGGCTATTAAATACATATTGGATGACAATGATTATGTTGAACTTATTATGAGGGTTATGTAGTTTCAATAACTCTTTCTACTTCAATTTACCCTTAATTTTATTTATGTTGACTTGGTTATCTAGTTTAAGGTTGAGTAGCTTTAAAAACTTATCTTAATTCATCAATCCCTTTAATACATAAATCGTTATGAATTTAAGACATATTATTAAATAAGTAAAAATAAATTTTAATAAAATTTAAATGCTTCAATATCACTACTATCCATTCAAATTATAACAACCATTATAAAAATTTAAAGTAAATTTAGAGTTTGTAATTTATTCATTTATTTTCTAATGTGAAAATTTATTTAATAAATAAATTACAGAAAAAAAATAATTATCATTTCTTTACTCTAATGACTCTATGTTTAACCTTCATAATATCAATCAATTTTAATATATCCTTATTATTACTCTAATAAAAATTAGTTGCTTATGTTTTATTCAATTCACTAAAAGGCTTAATTTAAGATTGACAATTAAACTGAGTTAAAGATAGTTGAGAATTGCATTTAATGTGTCTTTTTCTTTTATTTTTGCTAAGTGCATCATTCAAAATACTTAAAGGTTTCAATACAATTTCCTTTTTGGGTAATACATCCTTTAACATTTTTTCCATATAAATAGAAATCTTACTTTTTCTTGGTCCCTTTTAATAAGGTTAAAAGGGATGAATAGAGACTGTTTCTTCGAATTCTTCCTCACGGCTAATTAATACGATGTACAATAACCTTTGTTGTTGCTTTGTTGGTTATTAAACTGGTAATAAATGTACTGATTATACAACAGCTGGTCTTCGTACAGTTAAATTTCGAACTGCTCTTAGTAAATGTAATTTCTTTTTTAGTTTTTTAATTGCTTCCATTTTGTAAGTCAAAATAAAAATAATGGCATTTCCCACAGCTTTAAATCTTCTCAATGTTTTTTTTTTCTTTTAATTCCTAAACTATTATATGATAATATACCTTGTTTCTTTTAAAGGTAATTCTCTATGCAATTTTAAAGAAAATCCAATTAATTGTCCACATTCTGAACAATCACAACTTAAATTGCATTTATTTAAATCACTCTCTAATTTGTCTGTACTTTAGTATAGGATGGTTCTTCCTTTCTTTACATTTGATGTATGCTTATAAGTTATGGATTTAACATGTTTTAATTCATAATAATCAGACGGTGACAATGATCTCTCAGACATATAATTTAATCAAAAAAATAAATTCATCGAAATTTATATTATTAATCTATACATGATTTCATAAATTGATTCGTTAAGTTAAGTTTTCATTTTTAGCTTTTACTATTTAAATATATAATTGATAACAACATTAATAGAAGAAAAGAAAGGATTATAGTAAGATTCAAGGTAAAATGATATAGTTGAATACTATATATGTTTTCTTTAATGGATATGAATGTAAGGGTTATAGAAATGTGAAAATAAGAAGGAATAATCTAGTTTTGATACTAGTTTGTATATATTTGGATGAAATAAGGAAATTAATTAAATCATTTAATTAAAAATTAGATAAAACCCATATTATGGATTCAACTAAAGAAAGAGTAGAAGGTACAAGAGCCACAGTCATCGAAATAATTGGAAGAACAGGTAGAATTTATAAATATTGAATGCAGGTTCTAGAGGTGGAATTACATAAGTTAAGGTTCAATTGGTTGGCTAATAAAGAACATTGATTAGAAATGTAATGGGACCAGTCAGAAAAGGTGACACATTAGAACTTATGGAATGTGAAAGAGAAGCCAGAAGATTAAGATGATCTAAAGTACATTAAATATACAATTTGCCACATATTTAATTATTTTCTTTATGAAATTTACATTGATTATAGTTAGATCATCTGCACAACATCTCTATTTTTATGAGCGATTCTGAAGCATTATATTTTGATTGTTAAAGAAGAGTACAACAATTTAATAATTAATACTTATTATTTTGCTGAAGAGTATGGATCAGGATCATCAAATTTCATATTTCATTTTACTAAAGGATCGTATAAATCTATATATATATCTAATAAATAGGATACAAGTATTGAAAGAATAATAGTTGTTTAAATTAGGCTTACAAAAAAGGCAGAATTTGTGTAGACTATGATCTGAAACCTGATTATGAACTTAAAAATACAATTTTAAATAGATTCTCAATTAGAGAATAAACTAATATTTACAATTGAAATATCATAATTTAATGCAATGAAATAGAGAAAATTTGAGAACTAATTGGTAGGACATCAGAGTTATAAAAAGGATGTTGCATTGGCAATTTCAAAGAATTGTGAAATCTATTATTAATCAGTTCAAAAAAGTATGAATAGACATAATTCAGGTTATTCAGCAAGGAAATTGGTTGATATTATTTGGAGGAATACTTTAGAATATTCAACTATTGCAAATGCCTGATTCTGAAATCTTTATTGATATGAGGTTCATTCTAGAATAATAAATCTATTGAAATACATAAATTAGTGAATCAAAATGCTAGAAATAATACTTAATGTGTTGAGAGTAATTCTAATGAACTTTAAAAATAGTTCTGTACTTTATATATACTTTGATAATAATATTTTCAATTAAAAATTGTCAATGTCCACATCCTCATCGACAATTGTTTATTCTATATAATTCAAATAAGATCTATTAGAAATATATAGTTAAGCAAGAATTCTATTATATATTATTCTTACAAAAGAAATTATATTAAAGAATTGTATACTAATAACTTGATTGTCATTTAATGAAGATAATCTATATGCAGGTTCTTTGTCATAACATATTTAGAATTGACTTTAATTTATTATACACTACTTATTATTAATAGCTTTATAATCTAAATGAATTTGAGTTAATGTTTTAAATAATTTAATAATAAAAATAGGGATAATTTGATATAGAAGGGTTGTTTGAATGCATGAGTAAAATATATATTTATATTTATTAATATAAAGGCAAGATATTCTTAATTGGATTTTCAAATACTTTTTGTTTAATTAATTTATGTCTCTTTTAGCCTTAAGAGCAACAGTTTCATTCTTAACATTAAATTCTCTACTCCAAATATATGAGAATCAACCTGTGGAATTTTGGGATTCAAACTAAATGATGTCTCATCCAAAATTAACTCCCATATTCTAATCAAATCAAGTAATTATTTCATTTAAACTCAGTATCTAAATTTGTTAGCTGGCTTTTTCACACTTACATTAATTGATACTTCTAATAAATTTCAATTTGTAAATTCAATTGTAATTGCCACATCCGTTATCATCTAAAATTTGAAGTATTTTCGTTTATCAATAATACAATAGTTTGTTTTTACCAAAGACTTTCAATATGATATCAATCTACTTTTAATTGATTGTTCTCGTTTCCCAACTCTTTGTGTTGTTTTCTTCATATTATGAAAAATAGCAATTTAATAAAATTCCATAACCTCATTCCTCAATTCAATTTTAAGAAAGTATAAAAGAATAAAAAACCATCAAAAAGTAAACCTAAAAAAAGTAAATCTCTCATAAAAAAAAAGAAAAAGTATAATAATAATAATTACAATCAACATAAGAACCATAAATTGAAAAAATTGAATAACCAGATAACACAGAAGTAGAATCAATTGAGAATGATTTTAATGAATTTATGAAGCAACCATCAAATGATTAAACTATCACAGAAATAGAAACAGAAAATTTATATGAAATTAATCATGCTGACTTGTCTTAAATTTCATAAGCTAAAGAAGATTCAAGTAATAATATATAAATAACTTTTTTTTAGAATTGACATTTTAACTTAAATTCAATGGAGAATCTACTAATTTAAATTGTACTTTTGAAACATTCGATTCAACTATGAACATTTTAAATTCATCATATACCTCAGAATAAATTAAACAAATTAAAATACATTTGTTGTTAAACCTCTATGATGAAAATGAAGATTGTTCTTGTAGACTCTGGTGTCTAAAGAAACTCTTATCATATAACTGATGTTATAACTTCCTTAAATTTGCTTATGTATGTGAATTATTATTTCATTTCATTAAATTATTTATTATTTTTAACATATGTAAGCCATGGGATTATTTGACTTTCTGGATGGAATTCCAGATGATTATGTTCCAAAACAAAGAATGACAGCTGAAGAAACTGAAGAAGCCTTTACATATCTCAAAAATCATCCTCTCTTTCTAGATCACATCCCAGAAGACATTGAAAACTATCCTGAATTACTAGCCTTACAAAATCTCTAATATGATGATACTCCTGTTAATATTGCAGCAGCTTTACTCAAAAATGCAAATGAAATCATGAAAAAAGATGGAGATAAGAAATATTTCCAAAAAAAAGCTTATGAAGTTTATTCTGATGCTATAGAATAAGATTGTGGAGATAAAGAACTTATGGCCAAACTATTTAGTAATAGAGCCTTGATTTCATTAAAATAAAGTATTCTATCTATTGACATCATTAGAAAATTATAAATGTGCAATCTAGGACTGTAAATGGGCAATAGAAAATGATCCGAAATTTATCAAACCTTATTTTAGATGTGCTCAATGTTTATATTAAATCCTACATTTCAGTGATGCTCTAAAGTTTTGCAATCTTGCATTAGAAATATCTAAGGAAAAAGAAATTGAAGAACTTAAGAAATTAATTCTTTAATAAATTGAAAAACAAGAAAAGAAAAATGAAGAAGAAAAAAAGTTATAATAGTTATATGCTATTTGCAATTAAAAAGGTGTAAGAATGGGTCCATCCAAAATTACTTTGCCTCCTGAATATCAAGTATGTGAATTCAAAATAATTTTAGCCATAAAAAATATCATTAGAATAAGTAAACCCTCCCATCTTAACTATTCCTATGCTAGTCACCTACCCTGAATTTAAATAAAGAGACTTCATTTAATATTGCTCAGAATAAACTAAGCTATACTAAATATTGGCCTCCTTATTTTAAACTCCTTTGCCTTGGGATCAAAATCAACAATACAATTTGAATAATATTGAATGTTATATTGAATTAGATGATGGAAATTATGCAAAACTAAATATTAAAGCTAAAATGCTCTCCATTATGTAGGGTTACAAGGTAACTGTGAGAGAATTCATAGAAATACTATTGGTCTGTCCAGATTCAAATTATTACAAGAAATAATTCAGATCAGAATACCATATATTAAATGATTAATGATAAAATTTGTTTATAAAATAAAAGTATTAAACTATCATATCCTTCCATCTCTTCTCTATATATCATAAATTCCAACTTTAGTTTCAACTTAACCCTTAGGACTTTGTACTAAATATTGAATTTAATATAAGTACATTTTTGGAATCCCTAACCTTGAGATTTCTTTCTCTAAAATTCATTTTGATCATTTTCTAAAGATGACTTAACCATAAGTTTTGATTTAACATAATCTTAATACTCCTCTCTATCTTAAAAAGCAGTTCTTTAATAACCCATTTTTTTAAAACTAACCATCCTTTCTCCCATTCCTAATCTATTGAATCTTTTATCTTTATCATATTATCTGTTCATTTATTCTCCTCCTCTCAACATATTTTCTGCAGCTTAATTACCAATTATTTTTTTATTAGTTCCCCTCTCTAACCCTAATCTATCAATTACTGAATTATCTTCATAATAATTCAATCTCTATCCTTAATCATTATATTCCCTTCTTAAATACATTTCCTCTGGCTACTAAGCTATACCATTAGGCTTACCAAAACTTGTTTCTGGTCTTATTCTACCATCAAACTCTTTTCTTATTCCAAATTCTTACATTTTATCCTCCATGCCTGGCCTACCATAAATATTTCTCCTATCAAATTCTTCCCTCATTTTACCATACTCAGGCCTACCAAAATCTTTTCTGCCAATTATGTCTTATTATTGTGAATATTATTATTCAAACTACCTATTACCAAACTTATCATCATATCCTCTTTAATATTGATTATTATTCTCAATAGGAATCCGTTATTCAAAAGTTCCTTATTACTCTTTACTTGATATCGGAGGTCTGGTACCAACCTATTCTCTGCGTCCATCCAATCCAATTTTTCCTTCAAGAATTGAGGTTCCTTAATATTGATCTTCACCATATGTCCTATTAAATCCTCCTCGACCATCAATTAACTATTATTTACCTTCCATTAATCTTCTTTCTATCAATCCAGGTCTTCCTTCAGGTAACCCAAATCTCTCATCCATTAATCCAGGTCTTCCTTCAGGTAATCCAAATCTCCCTTCCATTTATCCAATTCTGCCTTCAGGTAATTTAAATCTCCCATCCATTTATCCAGGTCTACCTTCAGGTAATACAAATCTTCCTTCAGGTAACCCATATCTCCCATCCATCTGTCCAGGTCTTCCTTCTAAATACCCACCCTAAATAGATCTGCAATCCGAAAATTTTCTCTAATTCATTCCTTCTCTCACTTCTTATTATTGATCTGGACCGTAAGAAGGGTGTTCATAAAATTAAGTTTTTTATGGTTATCTTCCTTCATATTGATATTTTCCATCCATAGCCTACCTGTATCCTTATTATTGAAATCTTTCATAATTCTACCCTTACCACTAGTGACCCTCTGGATGTAATCTTTAATTAATTTCGAATCTTTCTTCTTGGCCAAATCTTACTTAAAAAGGGGATCTATTTTAAAAATCAGGTCTTCTTTCAAATTCAGGATGTTCTCCAAATTCAGGTCGTTCTGGTCTTTTTTCAAACTCAACCTTATCTGGTCTTCTTTCTAAAGGTGGTCTTTAATCTTAAATCTAGGGTCTAGGTTCATATGGGTTTACATTTCTCCTCTCATCATAAGGATTAGGCATTCTTCTTTGATTATCCATAGAAGGTTAAATATCATAAAACTATTATTACTAAGTTCTACCTTCTTAATAAGGATAGGGATTTTATTATAAATTATATCTTCCATCCTATTAGGATTGATTATCAAATCCTCTTTTTTCATTAATTCTTCCTTCAATTGGAGTTTTAGATCCTTCCTAAGGTCTTCTAATTTAATTTTATTATCTCTAAGAATACTCTTAAGATTTTGAAGTATTTCTATAATCATACAAACCCTAATCTACTCCACCTCTTTAAATAAATTCTCTTCTAACTAATACTGTTTTGTCTTATTGTTAAAAAAAATCATTATTGTCCTATTTCTTAACATAATCAGATGCTCTTATTAATCTGTCCATTCTTTCAGGCTATTCTTATTATCCTCCTAGTGTCCTTATTCTTTCATTATCATATCTTACTCTATCTCCTTGATCAACTGGTTTCTATTTAATCTCAAAAGAACTCATTTATCTTTAAGGAATTCGAGTATCCTAATCTGGATACATTCTTTTATATTCAGGTTATTGAAACTCTCTTTTTTATTCTGATTATTAAGCATCTCTGTGATAATTATCTTATCTTGATTATGGAGTATAGGCATTCATATTTGCTTTTGGATCATATGGAGTTCTATTCCCAATCGGATCTCTTTTTATATTATCAGGATTCCCATAAGGATTAGTAATGTCTCTTTCATTAGTTTATCGTTATTCTTATTTGTAATTAACCTAATCTAAAGGCTTTCTTTGATCTCCTTCTTAATAAGCACGAATAAATGGTTTTCCTTGTTCTTGCTCATTGTTATTATATACAGATTGCTTTAAGTATGGATTATTGTTGGATGCCATTTTTAATTGTTCTCCCGTTTAACGATTCTAATCAAATTAATTTGATTTATATGATGCTTATCTTTCATAACCCTTTAATGAATAAGAGCTACAATTTTAATCTAAAGGATTTGAATTTTCTTTTTTGAAATTCACATCAGTTTATGGTGATATTATTTTTCTAGTTTAATAATCTATTTATCCATTAACTTTCTCATTCGATCTTAAATTTCTATCTTCCATCATACTTTTTTGAATATAACTTTGATTAATCTGTTAAATTAAAAATTGCTGTTAATAAAGTATATATTTTTCAATGTTATTATAGTATTGTTATCATAATAATTTAAACAATGAATTATAGAAAAGATCTTATTGATTGATTGACTTAATTTAATTTATTCAATAAAAATGAATTATTAGAATCCTCTTTAAAGAACACCAAAAGGACTTTAGATTAAAATTGTAACCTTTTTATTCTTTACTTCAATAGCCTTCACCAATTTTAAGAACCTAATTGAGTCCAACTCAATTTTCTTCACCAAAACGCATAGTCCCTGTTACCGAAATTATACGCTTTATTCCTAATGATCTACCTGGGACACCATAAAAAGAAACTTTTAATAAGGCTAAATTGAGTGTCCCTGAACTTTAGTTATTTTTGGATGACTTATTAAAGAGATATGATAAGTTAGCTTAAGAGGTCCAAAAGTCAACTTAAAAAGAAACTCAATTATAAAATGAATTAAATAATCTATAATAGGATACAAATAACAAATTATAAGAAGCTTATACAGAAAATTAAATATTACAAGAAGCAATGAAAAATAAGGATTAGGAAATCATTCTTCTAAATTAATTAATTGATAGATTAAAAGAATAACATTTTAAAGAAATATAAGATTTGAAATAAGAAAATGAACATGTTCTAGAAAGATTAACAAATAAATTACAAGAAATGAATATATTTTCTAAAGAGAAAATTTCAGAACTTGAATAAACCAAAAGTTTACTAGCTTTAAGAGATCAAGAGGTTTTGGAATGGAGAAGTAGAAAAAATGTTGCAGATTCTAACATTTAAGAAATTAAGTAAGAAATTATTTATCAAGTAATATGAAACCTAAGATATCCAAATTAGAGTCAGAAAATAATAGATTATTAAATGAATGTTCAAATTTAAAATCATAACTTCAATAAAAAGAGAATGAAATCAATACATTGAAAAATAATGTAATTATGTTTAGTATATTTAGTTACAATAAGGATTTTCTAAGAATGATTAAGAATTATAATAAGAATTGGAATAGGCTAGAGAAGAAATTAAGTACTATTAAGAATAATTAATGTAAAATGAGAAAAATGAAAATGATATAGATCCAGATGATCAAGAAGAAAAAGTATAAATTTTAGAATGTGAAATAAAAAGATTAAATAAATAGGTTTGCATTTACTTTGATTATTTTTAATTAGTTAATTGATATGAGACATGAATTAGAGAACTATAGAACTCACTAATCTGATAATGAATTCTTGAAGAGTAAACTGTCTGATAGGTAAAATTAAATTAGAGATTAAAAATTAAGAAATGTTTAATATTGAATAATTAAATATTTATTTAATTGATCTTCATCTTAAAAAGTAATTCATTTCTTTAGAAATATATTAATTATTTTTAGTAATTGATAGAAAATTTATAAATAAATTTAATTTCAAAATAATGTTTGGATTTCCATTTTCTGGTCCTTTTGGAGCATTTCCTTAATTCATGGATGAAGAAATGGATTAAGATTTCTATTAGCAATTTCCTTAGTAAGAAGATGTAGATAATAAAGAACTATATGAAATATTAGAGATTCCCCCATAATCAGATATAGTTGTTGTCAAATAGGCTTATAAGACTTTAGCCAAAAAATATCATCCAGATAGACCTGGAGGTAGCTAACAAAAATTTTAATTAATCTAAAAGGCAAATGAAGTCTTATCTGACCCAGAAAAAAAAAAGATTTATGACAAATAGGGTAAACAAGGATTATTACGAAAATTGAATGTCAAGAATTAATAATTTAAAAAATGTGATCCTTATAAATTAGAACATAAAATTACATTATAAGATGTTTATTAAGGTGCATATCATAAAATAATTATAAATAACGTCTAGAGAAAATGTGAAAGTTGTTAAGGTTTAGGAGGAAAACAATCTAGTGATTGTTAATCTTGTAGAGGATAAAAATTTGTATAAATGCATGTTTAAGTTTAACCTGGATTGAATGTAGTATAATAAGCTCCTTGTCCTAATTGTAAAGGGTAAATTATTTATACTATTTCTACAGAAAAGGAAAAATCTTCTTAAAAGGCAATGAATGTAAATAATGTAAAGGAGTTGGAAGAATAGATGGAGAAGTAGAAATTGAAATTCCTATAGAAAAAGGAGTTCCAGATGGATATTGTGTAAAATTATATGGTAAAGGAAATTAGAAAGTATTGAAATCTTTTTTATATAATTAGCAAGGCTTTGAGAATGGAGATGTTCACGTTTATTTGTAAATTGAGCAACATCCATAATATATAAGAAAGGGAACAGATCTATTCTATTAAAAAACAATATCACTCAAAGAAGCACTGACAGGGTTAAATTTAGAATTAGAAACTTTAGATGATAAAATAATCAATGTGACAACAAATTAGATCATTAAGCCAAACTCAATAATGACAGTAAAAGAGAAAGGATTACCATCTTTCAAAGATGAGTTTCATTTTGGAGATTTACATATTTAATTCAATATAGAATTCCCATTATTGTTAAATTAAACCATAAAAAATCAAATAATAGAGGTATTCTTGTAATTTTAGTATAAGGTTTTGCCAGGATCCTATAATACAATAAAAAATGCTAATGTTTATAAATTGGAGGACTTTCAGTTAGGAGAATTTGAAAATCATTTAGCTAAATAGGAAGAAAATGAAGAGGATGATCCAAATCAAATAAAAGTTGATTGCTCAATATTTTGAATTTATTATATTATAAAATATTCATCAAAATTATAAGAAATTCTACTTAACTTAAAGATTAAGATCACCAGAATTAGTTTATAGCTTATGATTAAATAGTATCTAAAGATTAGAGAACATAATTGTGATTATAAAATAAATTGAAAATGTAGAAATTTTTGGTTGAAAAATTCTAATTTGAATAATAATCATATAATGAATTAAAGTAATTGAATAATAATAATAATAGACAAGTCCGTAACCAAAAAGGGATAGATGAATGTGAAACACTAATAAAAGATGCCAGAAATCTTTAATGAGAAAAAATGATATTAAAAAAGAGAAATTGAGTTTAACAAAATGGCCAGAATGAGATAACAAAATTATCATACATTAAAATATTTATGAGAAATAAAAAGTTATTGTGGATTATCTAAAAAAATAAGAATTCTACAATAATTTTATTATATATCAAATCTAGCGATATTTAATCAAGTATCACTCTTGGATTTAGCACAACTTATAGGAGGATTCATTAAGTATTCATAACCATGTCTTTCTGAAGTTTCTATTCCCCATGCAAGATTGCCAGCAATGTTCAAAACAACCAATGCAAAATCTATATAGAATAAAGCATGCCCAATATTGTACTTCTTTAAATAATGATACCCTAAATTTGTGAATATTAAAACACTTATAATCTAGATATAATTATATAATAGATACTCCTAATCCATAAAAAAAGAATTAATCTCCAACACCAAAATTCTGTTCTTCTTTTTGATTTGATAATACAGTAGCAAAGAGTTGACAACAAATAATGAAATAACAATAATTAGCTGTTCCACCAGCTACAGCTGATATCAATCCAAACTCAGACATTGTTGTAATCATAATTAATCCTGCAGCCATTCCAAAGAATCCTGCTACAATTCCTGTTACCCAACCTGCTGCATATATCTTCCAGAATCTTGTTCCAGGAGTGTAAAATCTTTCATAATTAAAAAATTTAACAGCATCTTTTGTATATTCTTCTTTCCTTTTTATATAATAAACAACCAATGTTATTAAAGCATTTACTGCAAACAATACAAGTAGCATATAAAAATTCCAAGCTTGACATTCGCCTTTATCAGAAGAGGAGCTTTGTATGAAATAAGGGGATGTTAATCCAGGTGTTGTTCTACTTAAAATAATTGCCTAATTTTTGTTAATTTACAGAATTTACTTCATTAATAGCAAAATTACCAACAGTAATTATGATTGCTTACATAGGGAACAAGTTACATTAGTCATTATAAAATTTTTTATATAGGATTGCTTCTTGTTATTATAATTATTGTTGAGACGCCAATCCTTCTAGAGGAACAAGGGCTGATTTAAGCAATACTTCATTGTCTTATTCCTTCTAAGTCTATAAAGTTAGCTCTTTGGTTGCAAACAAAAATAAAATAGGAGATATGGCCACATAAAATATGTTTTGAATCCAAAGTAATGAACCTAAAGGTAAATAATTTGCAAATTCTGATCCCAAAGATTAACTAAAAGGAATTGCTAAACAATAAATTAACGCAATCTCAAAATTTATGATTGGTCTGTCAGGATCCTCAGGATGACTAATATAATTATTCATTGTTACCGTTGAAAAAATATGATAATTATGTTGGCCAATTGACTTCCAAACTGTAAACACATTGTCATATTTCCTGCAGACTCTGAATCAAAATTTAATGTAGCTTCTAGAAAAGGTCTTTTCACAACACCACCTAACAATTATGTTATTTATAACCTCCTAGTGCACCTAAAATTCCTACACCAATTATTGGAAGGATGATTATATAAACAATAATTTAAGCAGCATTTACAGCAAGATATCCAATTCTGCAACATCCATATAGATTAGTTTATGCAGTTTGATAGAATAATTGTTTACATGTTGAAAATGGTCCACAATTAGTTGTGTTATTTGTACCACTTACTGGTGAGCAAAAATAGCTAAAAAGCTCTTTTGAGTTTGGGCATAAATAATTTTCTGCCATAATAATTTATAATATCTAGAAACTAAAAGAGATTTTCTTCTTATTTAATAGATATCAAAAAAACAATTTTAGGATTGGACCTAAATTTTGAATTGAAAGAATTTACATCTATTCTCTATGTTTATTATAATATGAAATCTGATAATATATATTCATTCTATAATAAAATTAAATGACCTTTGCCCATTTGATCTTATACAAATACAATTATTAAAAAATTCTACATTTTTCTAAACCTCATTTTTATGCTAATTGTTATTTGTTCTAACAATATATTTCTATTAAAATCAAGTTTTATCTAATAAAGAAACAAAAAATCAAATATATATATATTTAAACTAAATATTCATTCTTTTAGAATTATATACATTATAGTTTATAATTGGATCAATATTGTATTAATATTTTGATGGATTCTCAATTATTATAATAAATATTAACATAAAACTCTCACAACAAATATAATTACAAATCTTCAAATATTGAACAATAATCAAACTAGTAGTCCGAATTGAACTTTTTGATATTGATTTAAAAATTAATAAAACAATTTGTATACAAATTCAACAAAATTCTTTATTTGAATAATTTAATCATTTACTATAGATATTAGTTTATTAAGGCTGTAGATAGATTAAGTAAATACAGATGAAATATCCTTTTACATTCATATATAAATCAATAAGTTTTAATGAAAATCCTTTATTATGCACTAACTATTTAGCAACTAACTTGATTAATAAGAACCATCAAAATATATAAATGTACCTTATCCAGTAATTAATATATTTTAGTGCTCTTTTTCATAAGTAGATTCATCTAGATAATTTAATAAGTAACTCTCCATTCTTATTACCGTTTAGGTAATTGGCAATATAACTAGTGTTATTTGAGAGTTTCTCCTTTCCTTTCCATAAGGTATTCCAAATTAAACCTCACTAATATATACCATTTTTAATTACTTTTTCTCCATTAGTTGCTTTGCCAATCTAAGAAATAAGTTAAATTAAAATGTATAATAATCCCCATTTGGAAATAGAATACAACCATTTTAAAATAAAATTTAAATCCAAATGCCCTTTAGGTAAGTTGAACTGATTTTTCATTTATCCATCTTCTCTTTATTGACCTTTACTCAATTAACTCAATTAACTCAATAAACACTACAATATGATTGATTTAATTTAGATTTCAGGAATTAAAAACTATCCCAGTCTTATGGGAAGTTTATCTTCATTCTCTTATTTTGCCTTATTTCATTCTAAAATTATTTGATATTTTAAGAGGAGTTTAATTTTCCTCTTATATTGTCTCATTTTGAACTTGAGGTATGAAAATATTGTTTTTTATTATATTATCATTTGTTAAATAATTAGTTATTGAACTATATTTAATCTTGAATATTTATTTCTTAGTTTTCATTTGCATTTGGATCAAAAGCACAAGTACTTATAAGGTTATAAAAATAAATTGTAGATAATTTATTATTATATATCTAATAATATATATTTATTAATAATGTCTGAAAGAACATTAGATTTTGTGGATCAAAGAAATCAAGTCAGAAAACTAATCACATGGCCATGGAATTTTGTATTTGGATTATAAAGTTTCTAAACAGTGTAACATATTTACAACTTTACTGCCAGGACAATATTTGCAGCATCAAGTCTTATTCCATTTTTAAGTAAATTCAATTACATAGTATTATAGCAACATACAACACACATCAATTTGCTTATGCAGAAAACTCAGTCAGATTAACTAGATATAGAAATTATCATGATGATATTATCTGATATTATTTGCATATACATCCAAAAAGAATCATTATTTACAATAAATTTAACATAATCATTTCAAATATAATCTGTATTTTAATTCATCAATTAATAAGAGTGTTTATAAAGAACTTGATTATAATACTTTCTTAGTTTCTTAGGCTCTTCTCATTAAGTAGGGAATCATTATTTCAGTCTTACCAAAAGGCACATATTTATATATTTTATATCCCTAAATTATATAAATAATTTCATACTTCATTAGCTAATTAATAAGTGACATGATCTGATAATCCATATAATTAAGCAAATAGAACATCTATAAAAATGGTTAATAATAATATATACCTCCTTAATTAGGAATAGAATGTTTATGCATTATTTCTTTTACAAATTCTATAGTTTTTTCGTTATGACTAGCTACAAAGACTTTAGTAGGTGATCTATGGATATTTTAGATTAATATTTCTAAGTTTCTCTCTATCATAGCTGTAGTGGCTTCATATCCATCATTGACTGGATTTTCTTTATTCTATTGCTTAGCCAATTTAGATTCTTCAACCATATATGCACCTCTCACCATTTTTATACCAATATTCAATTTGAATTTATCTGCTTTTTCAATTTCATAATCTGTCCTCTCCTTTGTTTATTTTAAGTAATTTTAGAATGTGTTGTATATTAATGTTTGATTTTAGTTATAATATGCTTCCATTTATTCACTAAAACTATCGATTGCCCATTATAAATATGTTTATTCAGCATCAACCATTACACAAACATTATTTTTTAAAGCTGGATCCATAAAGTATTTGACTCTATCAATAAATTATTCAAATAAAAAGATGTCATTTTAATTTAGATTATTAAAGTATTTAATGGCTGGATTATTATTTAAATCTGTTTCAAACATAAATATGGGTTGAACTCTATATCTCCATGTAATTTCATCAATTTCTATTTCATTCTTATTAAATTTTAACACTTCTTTAATAAATTATTTTTATTCATTTTCATTCAAATTAATTCCTTACTCTTAAAGATAGGAGAATACCTAAAATATTCTAAATATTAAATACCTATTAAATTGTGATAGTTTATTTTCCATTACTAATAATAGAGAACATTCCAAAAATATTCATTCTTGCTTTATTGATTTGCTTCAGTAAATTTAGGTCAATTAAACTGGAAACCTTGATTGCAATCATATTTTTCTTTTCAGGTTTCTTTGCACACTCCAAAATAGTTTATCTAAATATAGAACTATTTTCATCATAAAATTTTTCATAATTATCTATTCCCTCAAGTGCTTCTGAACAGTAATCCATAATATAAGAAATTTCTTAAAAAATTGAAAAATATTATTACTTGAATTTGATGAAGATAGATATCTTTCAACACTTTCAAGGTTCTCCCCTGCTGTGAACACTTTTCCAATAGTATGATTAATTAGAAAATTAGTCAATCTAATACCACAAATAACATAAAGTAAATCAATAAGTTTTGGTCCTTAATCTACTACCCAATCATATTACAACATATGATTAATCAATAAATTATTTAAAATTGTAGGTATAGATTTGTCTTTGTGAATTCTTAAACTCTAATAATATTGAAGCTAAGTAGAACTCTAATTATAGAATTGAGTTATTACATATCTAGTTTAATTAGCTACAGCAAAATTTTAGATTACTCTGTTTGATTTTAAGAATCCACGACATGATGATATCATTATTTTATAAATCAATATTTAAATATATGTAAAACAAGATGTCATCAATCACATTTATATATACACTAACTAACAGATATATTATTAAACTTATCTGTTGTACTTTTATTTATTTCTTCACATACCTTATTCTAATAGAAACATTTAGCAACTGACAAGCTATTAATTATTTTTAAATTAACTCTAAAATATAGATGTACTTAAAAAATTGGGAATTTATTATAACTACCATAGATTAGATATTCAAGTATTTTCAAAATAAATCTATAAGGATAAATATCAAATTTTAAGGAACAATAGCAACCTTAAGAAATATTTAATTTTTAAGAATTTAATTTAAATTTAAATAGAAATTATTGAACTAATTAATCAGATAATTGGAGAATCATAATTACTGCTGAAGTGCTGTTTCTGACAAGCAACATATTAATTCAATATAACATCATTTAAATATTAAATATTAAATCATATTTAATTCATTTCAATAATAAAGGCTTTGTAAACCTTACCTCTTGAATAAATGGGAATATTAATTAATAATAATCTAGATTTTACTTGATATCATTACAAAATTATATATATCAAATTAATTACGAATACACAGTTAATAAAAATCAAAAGTTATAGCTTGATCTTATTTTATTAATAGTTGTATCATAATCTTCTTTTTATGGATAATGTTTTCTTTCAGCCTTATTAAACAATTATGTTACAGGATTTTACTTTTTCTGATTAAATTCTGGTTAATTTTCATCATTAATTTTATTCTTTAAAAATGTTTATAATAAGTCAATTTAAGTAGAAATTGAATTAATCTTTGATTAAGCAGTTTATTAAAACATTACTAATTCATTGAAAGCAATAATAAGTAATGTAATATTATCACTACTTTAACGATGTACAACTTCTTTTAAAACAGAATCAACACCTGCTGAAATTTAACTATGTAAATTATTAGTATTCTTTTATGATTCTAATTCTGTCCAAATCTTCTTAATTACCTCTTCAGATTTCATCTTATCAAAAATTCCATCACCTAAAATATATCATTTATCTTACATCCCATAACAATAAAATCACTATCTTAAGTAATACGAAATATTTGAATATCTGGTTAAGCAATTACTACTTTTTGATTACCACCAAATTATTCTAGTTTAGCCTCTATATCCCCAAATGTTCTAGAAACTGATAATCTTCCAGGTAATACTCTATAAGGACCAATTATTTAAGTTCCATTTTCATTTATTAAATGTGTTTAGTATATTTTACCTCCATTTCTTTAAATTCTTTCATATTCTATTTCTGGTTTATGATCAACAGATAATTCCATTATTTTTTTTCCTTTTTCTTAACTTAATATTGCTCTACAATCTCCAACATTTGCTATATAACAATAATCTCCAACAACTAAACTAATTAATGCACAAGAACCACTTCTTTCTTATTTTCCTTTCCCATATTATTCTAAGGCTTAAGATAGAAAATCTTTTTCAGCCATTTCAAAACCTTTTTTTATGGCTGCAACAGGATTCCAAGGGAATTCACTTTGTCTAGTTACATATTAATGTAAATTATCTCTAAGAAAATCAGCACAGGCAGAACCACCATGACCATCATAAACACCAAAAAAAGCACATTTAGGCCAAGTTTCTTAAGATCTATGTTATGGTTTGATGATATTAAGTATTATAGATACTCTATCTTCATTATAAGTTCTTATAATTCCTTAATTAGTATTAACTGCATATGCTTTTATTAGACCATTATTATTTTAAGAACATCTTGTTGGTTCATAATTAGGCAAGACTATATTTCTATTTTTGTTAATATTATTTAAATCAATTAAACTATGATAATTGATTTCTTATTTTTTAAGACGAGCCATTTTCTTTTGTATTGGAGAAGAAGTAAATTATTATTCTTTTTGTTAAGAATTATTTTCATTCAACTTTTTTGTATTGTTAAATTCAGAGAAAAGGTTATTGAGAGATGAAAAGTGTTCTTTTGATCTGTAGTTCATAATAATTTTAATTTGAATTTATAATTATTATATAACGTACATTAAAACATTGAAGAATTGATGATAATTAAAGAAATTAATAAATTTATAATAATGAATATCAATCAATATATTCGGATGCAACAAATGCCACTATTGGTTTTTCATATCTTAAACCTATGTCTTCTTAAATAATTCCTGCTAAGATAGGCATTTACATTCGTATAGTTCGATTACCTAAGTCTTTAATGATAGTTTAAGTGATTGTATGATTGTAAGTCAAAGAGAAATTAACAAATGACCAATTGGGAGCTGGTTCACTTATTGTTTGACATGTTTAGAATTAAGGTATGAAGAGATCAGATGAGGTTTATGGTTATTTATTATGGAATTCCTATATATTAATATGCTAAATTACTTAATAAATTCTTTCAGTAAATCTGACATAATCATTTCGAATAGCATCAATTTAATTATAAGCAACTTCCATTGCAAAAAAATAATATCCTGGATTGAATAATTTTACATAGTAAATTCTACGATTCATTTTAGGAAAAGTGGAAACGTAGATAAAATTCTACTCATTTGGTACTTCTATGTATTTTGATCCTTCAATAATAATTTCTCTTGATCTTAACCACTTTAATTGAATATTTGTTTATTGAGTCATCACTTGAGTATGCTTAGGATCAATATTAGGTAGAGATGTTAATTTTTCAAAGGCTTTGAGAACTTCTTATTCATTTTTTAATTCTATAAACTAAGTCATTGGCAATGAAGCTAAATTATTCTTTATCTTATCAATAATAAATTGATTTGGCTCATATGGTTTATGTAAATTGTAATGAAAACAATCTTCTGCAAACTAAAATATAGTTTTAGTTTTGAGATAACTTAAAGTGTTGGTTTCTTCATTTCTAGCATCTGATTATTAAAGTGAATAATATGAATTAAATTTAATAGAAATATTATTCTCTATTCTAGGTTAACTATATTTATAATTTTATATAATATTTTACAAACAATTTAATCTTTTTATTGTAAATATAGTTCTCCTTAATTGTGTTTTATAATCATTCTCTACTATCCTCCATTTAAATCCAACTTTCTTTATCGCTTCTGAAATGTATTTATTTGCCATAATCTGTCCATTATTCTATGGATAATGGTTCTATAATAATTATACATTAATATCTAACTTATGCTATTAATAATTCTGAAGCAGATGAATCTTGTCCAAAAATAAAATCAACTATTTAAGTTAAAAAGATATCAAAGAAACATTCAGATTTACATGAAATTATTTCTATAATCCATACTCTTTCATGTATCTTATTTTAATCTACATATAATATACAATAGGCTTGGACTAAGTTTTCTACAAAAAATTGCAATACACAAGATTCTTACTAATAATACATAATATCAATTAATTTTTATGGATCTTTCTCAAAAGAATTATGAGTGATTTCACATGAAAATCTAACTATTTCTTTAATTCTTAATTCAATATCCTTTGGATTTATTTACATCACCAATATTTCAAAGTCCCTTTCCATTTTTTTAGCTATTTATATTGGTTCACATTTTTTTATAATATCTTCTTATTGTACTAACATTGAAAATATTGGTTTATTAATCTAATCCAAATCTGATTAAACAATTCCAATTATAAAAGGAAAATTAATCAATTTCTCTCCTTCAAAACTATAATTAACACTATTCATCCCAATTCTAGGAAAATTTATTTCAAAAAAAGTTTCACTTGTAAAATAAGATTATAATTTGGAATTTGTTAAATTTTATCTATTACCAACACTACTGAAAAAAGGAAGCCATATATTGTATTATGATAAACTCTTTTAATCATATTTCTCAAAAAGATCATTCACAACTGTTGGTACATCCAAAGTAACCTCATCATTTTTCAATTCAAAAACATATCTAATATTCATATTACTTATTTTACATTTTAACAAAAGGATCTGTTGTAGACATTAAATATAATTTTCGTAAGTTATTTACTTCATTACTTGATAATTGTAATAATGATGCTTCATCTAAACTTGCTTTGGATCTCTTTTTAATAAGATAAATATACTGATGAAAAACGTATATATGGTTAATGCGTTTGTTTGTGAATCTCTGATGAAAATACCAAAAATTATAAGTTCATATTGAAATATTATAAATACACAGGTGTTTTAATTGGAGATTTAAATCTTGGACAAACTTTAACAGCATCCTTAATATTTTATATATGTTAAAACTATGATCCATAAATTTTCTATTTCTATAAATTATAATTTTTTATTATACTTACAATTAAATACTTTGAAATCTCTTAAGTTTTTTCATCAAAGACAATCAAATTACCCTTTCCTAGATTAGCACAAAATTATGCCTCCATTGTTTCTTCATCACTATTTAATACTAATTTTTTGATCCTTGACAATATTCTAGCATATATAAAACTAATAGGATCATAAATTATTGATATATTTTATTATTCTTATTCTGTCCTTTTTATATCAATTACATATTAAGTATAATTAACCTTTAGATTTTCTATTGTTATAATTTTACAAAAATAAAAATTGAGTATTTTAAGATTATACTCAAAACATTCCAACATAGTTAAATTTATACCTAATTGTTCAAAAGAGTCTCCATTATCTATCAACATTTTAATGAAATGATGTATAATTTTGTCAAATATTTATTCTTTACAAACAATCAAATGAATCACCCATTTTCTAATATCGCAATCCTATTCAACACTAGCTAACAAAATTCCTAAATCAGATATCTATAACAATATTGCCTCTTAACCATAACTTAGAGTCTCTTATATATATGTAGAAGGTTATAGGAAACTTTTATGAAAATCCTCAAAATTAGTAGAAAGCCAGAAACTTAAAATTTATGGGATATCTTTGATAGGCCAATCCTTTATTATAAATGAAATATCTTCTGATTTATAGATTAGTTGACTTCTATATTCTGGTAGAGGAGGCAATTCAATTTAAAGTTTAGTTATACTAGCTTTTCTAGATGTTGGTTAACCACTTTATAATTCTTTTGTACTTAAAAAATTGGTTTTTGTTTAAAGTAAAGTTTTAATTTTATTTTCTGATTATTTGCATGTAAATTAAACTGTTACATAAGTCTATAGTTCTTTGATTCTTTTCAAGTACTTTTGATCAAGTTTGTGTTTTGTTAAATAATCAAAATATTCTAAATCCCTCTCATAAGCTTAGTTAATAATTCCCAAATAAAAAATATCGTCTACACTTTCGCTGATATGAAAAAATTTCATCAATACAGGATGTTTCTAAAAGAGCTATTTATGATCGTTTTTAATTTTCAAAACATAGTTCTCTCCTTAATAAATCCATTAGTAATTGTAGGCATATTAAATGTATAATTTATTTACCCATTTTCTCTAATACTCTATGAGATTTAAGGTAATTTTTCTAAGATCATAAATGTAATTTGAAATAAGGCATACAAATTCTATAATATTCTCGCTCTATTCAATTTCTAATGCTTCTTTCAAACAAATCTCCCTACTGATAGATAATTGATGTAAAGTCTTGATAATACTTCCATTTAGTTTATAACTTTCAATTTCTTATCTCATCAAATATTCTTAACACGCAATATTAGAAGTTAAAATGAAGTAATAATATTTCTAATGAATTTCAGGGATCTGATTTTCATCCCAAAGTCTCTACAGCTCAAAAAACAAGTCTCTTTATGGAAAATTATTTTTGACTAAAGCAATTTTACATACGTTTACTTTCTATTTGTTCAATGTTTTCTTTAGGCCTAAAACTTTGTGTGAATTTTGGACTTATCATTTTAGTATTGAAATTGGATCTACTTGTAGTTGATGCCAGTTGTAATCGAAATTATCCTGCACTTTGGGATTTATTAAACAACATAAATATAATAATGTTTATATCATTCGCTATAAGAAAACATGAAAAATTCCAAAGTACAAATTCATATTTATTAATGGTTTCGACTTCCAAAATTAAAATTTCCTACGATATTTAAAAAATAATTCCAACTTAGATGACATCCTTCCTACTATTTCCTTAATAAAATTACTCATAGCATTCTAAAGTAAATAGTTCTCAATTATCAAAATGAAGTCTTCTTCAAATAGATACATATATGGCATATTTCAATTAATTAATTTCAAAAGACTCTGACAAAAAATAGAACTTAATCAAAACCCATGATTTTACTTAAAATAATTAGAATTAGTAAATAAGATTAATTTCAAATAAAAATGTTTCTTTTAAATTATAGTTCTAAACATCAGATTATAATCTTAATTCAAATTTTATTATTCAACATACATCATTCAATAATTAAAATATTTAAGAATTGATAAAATTAGGTTAAATTACTATATCATTAGATAAATGAATAAATCTAGATATGGAATTGCTCTGTTTCTGATTGTTTGTATAAAACATTATTTGATAAAGATCCTCTTGAATACTAAAGTATAAATGAAATTAATGATAAACATTTAAATCTACAAAAGATTGCAAATGTGTGAGAAAATTTTAATGACTTTTTAATAATTAGTCTATTTAGTTTATTTTTTTTACAATTAAGTAATTATTTAATTTTATTATCATTATTAAAAATCATTTTAATGTATATTCCCAGATTATAACTAATTAGTTTTAGTAGTAAAATATTATTGAAAAAATTCAAAGATATAGATTTAAATTTTACTTAAAATTTATATATGAATTCACATACATAAAGAAGATGTTTATTCATCTCACTTTTTGTGTTTTGATTAATTTATTGTTATAACTTTTATGAAAATTTTTAGTTTAAATTTCTAGGATTAAGAAATGGAACATGAATATTAGAAGGAAATTACAAGCATATATAAAAATTATTAAAAAACTCAGAAATGGATTGTTTTGCCTTTGGTAGTATTTCAAATTTCTGTAAAAATCATGAGAGAAGATTGGCTCTTATTAACAGTGTTATTATTATGTAGTTTACTTTATGCATTAAACCTAAAATGCGCTTCCTCATCGAATAGATATTTCAAAGACCTATTGCTGTTTATGTCATTAGTCTTGTATAACTTTTTCTTCCCATATAATTCAGTATTTTAAAAGAAGGAATTGTAACTCTAAACATATTCTTTGGATGGATATTTTCAAGCTTTAACAATTTTGGCGTATGAATTAGTATAAAATAAATAGTTTAATGAACACACTAAGCTATTCCAAGAAGTAATTGATCCTTGTAGTAATTTTTGCATTTCAAATTACGATTTTTAGAAATCCTAATATTTAATTGTGGGAATAAGTAGTTTTGCATATATTTGAATTATGTATTTACATTCACTATTGTTATTGCTTTGAAAATTTTAGGAGAAAAGTATTTATTAAAGAAAATACTTAAAAAATTTTAGAAGATAACATCTAAACTTATAATGATATTGAGAGTTTTATTATTAGTTACAATCCACCAAAGAATAAGCTAATATTAATGTAAAAGAATAGGTAGTAGCAAATTACAGAGTAGATATAAGATGAATTTATTGACAAAATAAGAAACATTAAAGTTTCATCATATGATTCAAAACGAAGATTTACTTAATTTACTTCATAAGAGTTTTTGGAAAATTAGGCTAACATGACATTAGAGAATTTTTTATTTTATGAATTCACAAATAAAAAGAAATCTATCATGCATCTAATTCATTAATCTGACCAAAATAATTCATACTTATTGAAAGGATTTTTATATCAAGAAAGCTACACAATTAAGGTAGTGAAATTATATTAAGAAAAACCATGTGCTTTAGTATTATTAATGGAAAATAAGAAAGATAATGTTATTGATCAACTTAATTTAAGGAATAAAATAGCAATGAAAGCATTAGATTAGATTGGAGATGTGTTTAGAGAATATGTAAAACCAAGTTTAATTTCATTCTAATGGATTTATAATAACAAATAGAAAAATAAAAATATTGTATTCATTAATAAATTATTAAGAAAAGTAAATAGCAATTTATTGAAATGTTATAATGATTTTTCGAATATTCAGGATTACTTTAGCATAAATAAAGAATTTTAACGTTGTTTAATTCAGAAATTTGACTTAAAAGAATTTATTGAGTAAATTTACTTACATGTAGTAAGATTTTTTGGAGATGATAAAGGATTATTTTTCACTATTGATAGTAAAATTCCAGATACATATGTAAGACAAGATTAGAGATAATTGAAGCAATTATTTTTAAACTTATTTTTTTTTATTTTAGAGAAACAATCAGGAACAAAAAATAATCGTCCTAATTATGTACATATCACTTTGATGTAAGAAATAGAAGAATCTAATCAATAGATGTCAATAAAAATAAGGATTGATTATGAAGGTCATCATTTAAGTAAAGCTGCTATAAACAGTTTACCAATCATCAATCCTTAAACTATTGGAGAGCTAAAGCATAATAGTTAAAAGGCTTTTGATTTGTTGTTGCCAATATCATTGTTGATTATTAGAAAGATTGGTCCACATGATAAATTAACCCTAAAACAAAACAGAATGAATAGAAATTTTATGGAGTTTTAAATATTCAATGCTCTTGAAGAGAATTATCATCTATTACCTATAATTTCATTTTATCCTAAGGACAATATTCTAACAACATCAAGTTTAGCAAAGCACTACTCTGAATACTTTGATCAGGTTCCAATAGTGTAATTAAATTCATTTCAGGAATTCTGATTGTATATATTCTAATCAATATATAAAAAACGGATTATAAATATATTTATGTTAAAGCAATTGGTAGTGGCATGGCTGCTAGTCAGCATGTCTTTACAGTTCAAGACGTCTTCAAGGACGTAGATAACACCTTTGGATTCAATTTTATCTATTGATCCCTCTGGATGGACTTGTGAAAGTCCAAGCTATAAAGAATAGTTGGGAGCATAGCATGATATTGATTAATGGATAGACATTGTCAAACACAAAGAAGGATTTGATGGAGATTTGTAGGTTTTGGCTATGGTCAAGGCTTTAGTTGATAGAGTTTTGCTAACTGTCTAACATATTTCAGGAGGGTCGTTTATTCAAGTCAAATAATTGCATCATTAGATCTCAAAGCATTTCAAATCACTATCTCAAATTGAATCTACTTCATCCTGGTATGATATTAACGATATTTTGGGATATTTAGAAGTACTTAATAAAGCAAAAAGTATCAATCATATATCTAATTGTTAGGTGAGGAAGACAAATTGTAATTGGCTCAAACTATTGCTACCAAGATTTCAGAGTTGATTTAACAAATTACAGAAATCTAATTATAACTAAATACTATTCCTATTGAAATTGATTAACTCTATGATCTTGCCACTAGAGTTAATGAAAAAACTTCTCAATGCAAAGATATTTGGGCACCATATTTAGAAGCAGATGCAAAAGCTGAGGAAGAGGAAAAAAGAAAAGAGTAAGAGCAAGAAGATGCTAGATTAAGAGCAGAAGAAGAAGCCAAAGCAGCAGCTGAAGCAGCAGCAGAAGAAGAAAGAAGAAAAGAAGAGGAAGCAAGAGAATTAGAAGAATTGAAGAATAGAGTAGATATCACTCCAGAAGAGGCTGAGTTACTTGAATAAGAAGCTGATAAGGAATTAGAATTAGCTGAAGAATTAGAAATTGAAGCAGAATAAGAGTTAGATGCTGCTAAAAAGGCTGAATAAGAGGCAGAAACTGATGCCGAAAGAGATGCAAGAGAAGCATAAGAGGCAGCAGAGAAAGCAGCAGAATCAGAAAAGATCTTGGAAAATGCCAAAAATAAAGAAGAAGAAGTTTGTTTGGATGCTGAGGAAGCATAAAGAAGATTGAAGGAAGCCTAGGAAGCAGCTGAAGAAGCAAGAAAAAGAGCAGAAGAAGCTGAGAGATTGGCTGAAGAAGCTAAAAAAGCTAAGGAATGTGAACCAGTGCCTGAACCCGAATCAGAAGAAGAAGTAGAGGAGGAGGAAGAAGAGGAATTTGAATGGGAATCTGAAGAGGAAGATGGTTGCGGAGATGATGTTTTAGAAGATTTGATTGACACATTGATTGATGCAGCAACAGGACCAAGTGCATATTAACCAAGTTGTGGATATCCAGGATGTTAAGAACAACCAATCATTATTATTGTTGAAGATGATGAGGATGAACCTAAACCACAACCAGAGCCATAACCTGAACCATAACCTGAACCAGAAGAAGAAGAAGAAGTTGTTGTTGAAGAATAACCAGAAGAAGAAGTTGTTTTTGAGCCAACACCCGATGATGAAAAAGTAGAAGAATAAGAAGAAACTGTTGAAGAAACTGTCGAAGAAATAGTTGAGGAAATATTTGAAGAGATAATAGAAATTGTTGAAGAGATCTTTGAAGAATTTGTTGAAGAGGATGACGATGATTTTGGTAAATTAGAATTTCCAGATGACCCAGCATTAGAATAACTTGTTTATACTTTAGATGAGAAAACTGATAGTGTTGTTACATAAGAAACATCTCCTTGGGAAAAAGAAGTTGTAGATGGACCTGATAGCAGAATTAAGACATCAGTTGAATATAGTTATGGTTTATGGACATATTTCAGATACAATGGTAAAGTAAAGATCTCAGAAAAGAAGGAAGTTTTGGCAGTTGGAGGTTTGAGTGGAGATGATACTAATAGATTAGTAACAACAATTGGAGAAGGATTTTATAATTTCTAAGTATATGAAGGAGATGTTGTAACTGAATTATAATTAGATTATGGTAAGTATTTAGATGCTGAATGGATTTATGTTTATTTTGGATATAAAGAAGGAAAGGCAAACGGTTATATCTATTGGGGTAGAACTTAAGTAATTAAGACTGTCACTTTCAAAGTTACATAAGCAGCTATTGTTAAAACAATTAAATTCTAATCTGGAATTTGGAAGGGATTTAAAGGATTTAATGGAATTATCACCAATGTTAGAGTTGTCTTAAACAAAGACTCATTTGTAGAGACAGAGGAAGAGATGAAAACATTGATTGAAACCAAATACACAGTTCCTACTGACCCTGATCTAGAATACAAGGAAGAATAACATTATGATAAAGTTGAATATGATGGAATAATTAACGAACCTTCATTCCATTGGGATTTAGATGGATATAGAGAATATTCAGTATCTACTTGGTTCAGATATGTAAGAAGAACTGAAGGAGCACACCAAGTTATCTTTAGATTTACATCAAACGAACCAGATTCAGGAGAAGTTGCTCATGGATTATGGGCACTTTCATTATGGTAGACTGAACAAAATGATTATGAATTTGCTACATATTCAGTTGAAGAGAAGGATAAGTTCAGTAATAGAATAGATAAAGTCACTATTGATTAAGAATCACAATAATTATGGACTTATGCATACTTTGGGTATAATCATGGAGATTTCTAATAATATATGGAATGGCCTGATAGCAAGGCTGAATTACAATTCAAAGGTTGGCATGTTGTAGCCAAATATTGGGCTTTGTATTTGGGATAAGGATTAAAGTACTTCTTCCATGGAAAGACTGCTTATACAACTATCAGATTTGGAAAAGGTGCTTGGGGATCTCCTACAGATTTTGATGATTATAAGGTTGGTAAGATTAAATTATGGCCTGGAGTGTAACTTAAAACATATGATCCTAAATTGATGGATCATAAAACAGAATCTGAATATGATACTTTAATTCATGAAGAACCAGATTGGGTTACAGATGGTGTTTATGAATATGGATTTGGTATGTGGACAAAATTCTTCATAACAAATCCTTCTAGAATTTATGAGAAACCCGATCGTATCTTAGTAGGAAGATTAGGATTCACAGATTAAGATGAAGCTGAATTTGCAGTATATATTGGAAGAGGAAGTTATGAATTCTGGGCAGGTTCAGGAAGACCAGTAAATTATGGAAAAGAATTTAGATGGATATTGGAATTACATTTATTTCAGTTATTCAAAATTGAAATAAATTGCAGTTGGATATGTTAATTTCAACAAATTAAAATAAGTATAAAGAACAGTTTTTGATCCATTTGATGCTGATCCTGCTAATAATTATGTTAGATTCTATGTCGGATAATGGAAATAGACTGTTTATGGATTTAATGGAAGAATAGCTCATGCAGTTGTCAGACTTGGAAGAGGATCATTTATTAATGAAATAGCTGAATATGAAACATGGATTGAATAATACAAGGTTCCAGTAGATGATGATTTAGGAACAAAAGATTATGAAATCTAGGGTGCTGATAACAAAGATACTGAAACATATGATACTTTTACTTATGAAGATGGAGCAACTGAAACAGAATAATATTCAGTTTATGGATGGTTCAAATATTATGGAAGTTTAGATGATACAGAAGCATAAACAGTTATTAGATTAACTAATAATGAACCAGGGTTCTTGAAAGATGCTGATTTATTAGGAGATAGAACATTATCAGTGATTCAAAAAGGTGGAGATATGGAAATTGGAACTTATGACATTGGATTCATTGATACTGATTTCAATCTTAATAGAAATGCAAATGTTGCACTAGGAGAATATAGAGGAATTTGGATGTATATTTGGGTAGGATATTCCAGATCGGATGAATATGCTGGTTGGTTCTTTGGTTTCCCAGATATCAGTAAAGGAGGATTATTGAAGAAAGTATTGCATTTCTCTCCAAAATACCTTGCTGTTTATTTCGGAAAGGATGGAGTAAATAAGAATTTCGTAGGTAAATCAAGACATGTTCATGCTTGTTATGGTAGTACATAATGCTGGCACTATGTTGATAAAGTTGAAGTAGAAGTTGATCTTCCTGCTTGGATTCCATACAAACTTAATAATTACTTTGAATTCTATGTTTAAAATGATGCTGATGCTTTAATTGTTGCTAAGGGTGATGAACCAGCATTAGATGTTGAATTTACAGAGACTAATTTCCCAGGTTCTGACATTGAAGCTATTTATGAATATGGTATTGGTTTATGGACAAGATGGTTGATGAATTATCCATTTATATTATTAGAGAAAGCAGAATCACACTCAATATTTAGATTTACTACAAATGCTCAATATGAAGATGCTTAAAAGAATGGAGATAGAACAGTATCAGCATTTGTTGGAAGAGGAGAGTATAAATTCAGTACTTATGATGCAGTTCTTGATAAGAATGAGATTACCACAGGAACTAAATTTGATAAAGAATTAGAAGGATATTGGAACTTTGTTTATTTCTGCTATAAGAGAATTCCAACAGGACCAAAAGGTATTGGATATGTTTATCTTACACATTAAAATGTTGTTAAGAGAGTTGAAATTGATAGTGCAAAACATTGGTTGTTGAGAGACTATGCTAGACTAGTAATTGGAAAGAAAGAATTTGGACATTCAGCATTCCAAGGCAAATTATTTGATCCAAGAGCATTTTTGGGCAAAGACAGTTACATTGATTCAAGTGAAGATTTACTTAATATTGTTGTTCCTAAGTTCAGACCTTATCCACCATACAAAGATAAATAAGATAATGAACCAGTCTAAGTGGAGAAGGCCAAGATGACTTAAAGAGTTTTTAAATCTTATGAGAAAAGTACAGTGGTGTCTTTGAATACAGTGTTTATGGATTTGCTAAGGGTAATAAATTAAAGAATGTTACTGATTGGACTACACTTGTTAGAGTTACATAAAACACTCCAGATATCTAAGCTGATAATGATAATGCAGGAGATAGAACACTCTCAATCTTTATTGATAAAGGTGCTTGGTATTTCAGTACTTATGATTATGGAGATATTGAAACTATAGATGATGATGTTGGTTCAAGTATTTATTTATATTTATATTCTTTAGTTGATAAAAAGTTTGAAATGGGTAAATATTGGGGTAAATGGACATACTTCTACTTTGGATATTCATTCCATCTTAAATAAGCATATGCCTATATTCGTTAAATCGATTAAACATCCAACTCATACTTATTTGAGGAGATCTATCAATTTGTACCAAACTATTTGAGCGTGTTCTTCTCTGAGGATGGGTATGGCAAATAATTTGATGTATTAATCATTCTCATTTCTTTAGGGTGAAGCTTTTGATTGGTATTTGGGTATTGGCGATGGTGCATTTACTACAAATCCAGAACCAAGAGAGTGGCCAGTTGATCCTGCACCTCCTCCTGATAGAATCTTATCTGCTCTACTTGCCAACCAAGGATTTAACTCAGGCAGAATTATCAAGAGTGGTGCAACATTCTTATAAGTGGAAGGATCTGTCAATTTAATCTAAGAAAATGAAGAATGATATAAACAATCATAAATTATTATTATTATTTTTAATAAATAATAAGTAGTCATCATTTTCTTATCATTATTGTATTGCTTGAATCTTAAATGCATATATAATTCAAGAGAAATAAATTAAAAATGCAAATTGATATCTCATCTGTAAACAATTAATATCCTTTAAATAAATAATAATCATTTATTTTTTTTGTACATTCTTTAATATTTAGTACTTTTCCATCACTTAAAATACTCTTTACTAAGTTAATCATGTTAAAAAACTCCTATTTGCACACTACATTTCCATTAAAAATACCAACACTCTGTAAAATCTAAATTGACATTTTAAATTCTTCTTTTGAATATATCAAGTCTTCAAATTCTTCCCCTTTAAAATTAACTAAATAATCATCTTTTATTTCAGCATTCTTTAAATATTTACCTCCAATTAATTTTAAGTAGTAAACAGCTATTTCAGTTGTGAGCTCTTAAGAGTGATTTACAATTTAAATTTGCTTCTGAAATTATATCTATTTCTCTTATTGTTATTCTTTCTTTTGTTCGAAAATGGTTTCCAAAAAACATAGCATATAGTTATTTGATGACTCAAATATTTCTATATATTAAAATTGAATACTGATTCTTTTTGCATATATCTTATTAAATTTAATATCATTATAAATCTTCTGTTGATATGTACCAAAAACTTCAACATAAATACCAATTGAAATGTCATGATGCCACCAAAACTCTAGATTACCAAAGTTATCTGTGATTGTAAGACAATATTGCTGAGGTGTTATTTTGAAGCAATTTATTACTTATCCAAAAACAATAACCAATTGATTTTATTCACATAATTGATTAGAAAACACCCGCTTAATATTAAAATTCATTAAAAATAAATATAAAGTAATTAATGTAATCAAATATTATTTACACACATAGTTTTCATTCTTTAAATCTTCTTTCAATAATTTAAAAATGTTATTCTCTTTATATTACTATTCATTAACATAAAACTTCCAAATATGAATACCAATTATAATTATAATAATCTATTTTTGATAAATAAATAAAATCATCCATCACAGGTATTAGATATATTTACAATAGAATAAAAAGACAATCTATCATTTTATTCTATTCCCCATGCAATGTTACCAGCAATATTTAAGGCTACAATTGCAAAATCAATATAAAATAAAATATGCCCAATTTTATATTTGTTTATGTAGTAATAACCTAAGTTTGTGAATACTAAGACACCTACAATCTAAAAATTAGCAAAATGATATTACTCCTATTCCATAAAAGAAAAATTGATCACCAAGTGGCATTCCAGAATCACTCACTATGAATGATACAAAAACCTGCAAACATACAATAAAATAACCATAATTTGCTGTTGCTCCTGCAGAAGCAGCAACCAAACCAAATTAAACCATTGTAACAAACATGGTTAAACCTGCTGCCATACCTAAAAATCCAGCAATAAAACCGGTTGCACATCCAGCTCCATAGATTTTAAAAAATCTTCTAGTTGGTGTAAAATATCTTTCTTTCATTTTATATCTAACACTATCCTTTATTTCTTCTTTTTTTCTGAACAACAATAATGTTGCTCCTGTAATTAAAATGTTTACTGCAAATAATAAAATCATCATATAAAAATTCCATACATCACAAGGTTTTAATTTTGAATTTGGTTCTTCGCCATTATTTTTAAAGTAAGGTGAATTTTAATTAAGAGTTGATCTTGAAAGTATCACTGCTTCATTCGCTGCAAAACTTCCAAAAGCAATAAGTATAGGTATGAGAGGTAGAATTTAATGAGATTCATCCAAAAATTATTTGTACACTAAGGCTGCTTAAGCTTCATCTTAAATTGAGCCTTTAAAAGCTGTTGTCATAGAAATATGAGAATCAGTATAGTCTTCATCTAAATCTTATTCAATTACTTCTTATCTTTTAGCATATAATAAACATATTGGAAGAATGACAATAAAAAACATCATCTGTATAGTTAGAACAGGTAATAATGGCATGTAACTAGCTAATTCTTCTCCAAATTACATTGAAAGTGGAATAGCCAAGGCATAAACCATTCCAATTTCATAATTGACAGCTGGACGTTAAGGATGGTATGGGTGTCTTTCATTCTATAATTATATTACTTCTAGAATGTAATAATTATCTAATTAACTAGTTGAGCTCCAAACATAAGGCATGCAGTTATGTTTCCTGAAGGACCTGAATTGAAATTTAGAACAGCTTCCAAAAATGGCCTTTTGACCACACCACCTAATATAAAATTTTACAATCTCACCTCCTAAAGCTCCTAAACTGCCAATCCCAATTATTGGAATAATTAGAATATAAACTATAATATTGGCTGCACTAGGATGTAGATAGTCTTCTCTACAGCATCCATATATTTGCAGTACATTAGTATTCGAAACTGGGACACATGAAGAAAAAGGTCCGCAATATTTTGTAAGGCTGCTGAAGTTGCACTCTAAAGTACTTTTACCTTGGAATAGAGTATATTGTCCTGATTCACATGAATATGAACTCATAGATTCTGATAATAATTAATATAATGAGTCATTATAAACTTAATTATATTGTTAATAAAGATATTAAAACCTTTATCAACTCCATTATTTTATAAATTAAATCTAAGTAAATATTACTTAAACTAGTGTATGATTGAAATTATTAACACTCTTTTTATTGAAAATATAGAATTTTAATTTCTAATCCTTTATTTTCCCACTTAATATGATACACACTATCATAAATTGGCAGAAATGAACAAAAATTATTCAAATACTTTATCTTTAATAATGTTGCACTTTATCAAAAAATATTAAAACAACATTTATTTTATATATCTTCTTTTTATTATTTGCTTTACATTTTAAAGATCTAATATTTGTTTAATGTTTTTATACTAACTAATTGATAAATTCAATAGGCTATCCCTTAATTCTAACTGTTATTTGTATGTTATGACTTATTTAAGTTTTAGCTTACTTCATTTTCTCTGAATTACAAATCAATATGCTATAAAAACGAATACTTACATTTTGCTTTGTTATAAAAATGAATACATACAAGTTATAGATTCCATCAAACTTTTCTCAAACTTTTCTTCTTAAAAAAAATGATGATTGAATATTGTAATTGTCAAGACATTTAAATTTATTATCCTTATTTCTAGAGATTAATATTATTCAATCTTGAATAGTTAACTTATTTTTATTCTTTATTTCTATTTATTTAAATATTTAGAGAATAATCACTTCAATAATTAATTAGAATTATTATTATATGTTAAAATTCAATGAATTCTTTAACTTTATAAAGAATTATTTTTTTCTCTAAGTTTAGAAGAGTGGATGTCTTAATAAATTAATGTATTTGAAGTGCCGATTATATGATTTATGAGTTATTGAGAAATATAAATGTTCTTTATACGATAATTAAATATTTAAATATTTAATATATAGAAAAAAATCATAAATGATCAAAGAATACGATTATTTGTTTAAATTAGTCATCATTGGAAATTCAGGAGTTGGAAAGAGTTCTTTATTATTAAGATTTGCTGATGATTAATTTAGTGAGTCTTATTTAACAACAATCGGAGTGGATTTTAGATTTAGAACTTTACCTATTGATAACAAGAATGTGAAATTATAGATTTGGGATACTGCAGGATAAGAGAGATTCAGAACAATTACAAGTGCATATTATAAGGTAATTAATCCTATATTATTATTACTAGGGAGCAGATGGGATTGTTATGGTATATGATGTCACTTAAGGACAGTCTTTTGATGACATAGATAAGTTTTGGTTACATGAAGTTGAATCATATGGAGAAAAGAATGTTCAATTGTTGGTGATTGGAAATAAGAATGACTTGGATGAACAGAAATAGTAAGTTTTGTGTAATATCATTATAAAAGAGTTGATAGTGCTAAAGCATAGGAGTATTGTAAATCACATAATATGTTATTTATGGAATGTAGTGCAAAGACAGCAGATCATGTAAATAATGCATTTCTTGAACTCTCGAGAAAGTTGATGGCTAAGAAGGATGCTTCACAACCACCAAAATCTTCCAATGCTACACCAAGTGGTTCTCAATCATCTTAAGCTAAATCAGGAGGGTATTACTTATTTTTTTTAATTTTATTTAGATCATATGGTGCAAACACATAACAAACCAAACTTAGTTCCAATACATCAAATCAGAAAAAGTAGAAAGATGGAGGATGCTGTTGATTATTCTAATCAAAATATATATAACATTTATTCATTTTTATATGTTTCTTTTGTTTTCTGATTATATAATTTTAAAATTAATAAATGTAATTTGATTAATCTATAATTTAGATGTTAAGAAAATTGTATATTCATACTATAATGTTAATTAAGTTTAATTCATAAAATTATGAATGTAAAGTTATTCATAAAAAATATTTCCCATTTTGGTATGAATTAAAAATTATAATTTAATTAATAAAGTTAAAACTTAGTTCAAGTTACTCATCTGATTATTTACAATAATATATTTTGATTATTAGAATAGTATAAAGTTGAACTTTAATTTTAACCTACATTAAATTCTCTTTAAGTGATATATAAAATTTATAAACAATTTAATATCAATATATAATTCAAAATTAACTTCATTTGTGATCAGGCTTTTATTTCTTCTTCATTGACTTCCTCAATTGGTTGATTTGACATCTATCTTTGTAAAATAATCTATTTGCTTGGTCGAGCTCTAGGTGTTTGAGCTTTGGCTGAGCTTTAGGTTTAATTTTTAATTATAATAGTTGGTCTCATTCTAGCAGAATCAGGAGATGAGGCATCTGATGATAAATCATACTCTTAAGTTGAATATTTCTTAATCTATTTTGCTCTTGGTGTTGAGGGTTAACTGTCAATGAGATTTATATTTTTCTATTTAATTTATTATTAAAATCTAGGACTTTTCATAGCAGGAACATTTATAGTTATCTTTTCATCTTCAACCACCTCATCCTCTTTAGCTTATTACCTAAGCTTAAGTGGAATCTCAGGCAGTTGAATTTTATCAGATTTGATATTTTTGAAAAGTTAAGTCTACCATAATTTATTTTGAGGGTCTAGTCGCTTTTTAGACTAAAAGTTAATTCTAATATCAGCTTGGGGACTTTAAACAAAAAATAAATGCTCCAAAGCTCTTTAAGCAGAGATTCTTAAATTAGGATTAGGATTAAGCATTTAAGAAATGAGTTCTACAGCTGAAGAGGGAGCTTTGAACATCTAAAGATTATCAAGATTGACATAGCATTTTTTATTAAGTTTAAGTATTTCATGATAGTCTATTCCTGGGAACAAATCTTTCTATGTAATTCTAAATTATAAAATTATTGCTTACAATTTATAGAAGATGCAACCAACACTAAATATATCACAGATCTTATCATATTTTAGAGTAAGATCTTTAAGATTAGCAATTTCTGGTGCTACATATCCAGGAGTACCACATTTTGGAAATGGATATTTTTCTACATTAGTATTTGTGGCCAATCCAAAATCAACTATTTTTAGACCTTAAACAGAGCCATGTTCTTTAAACATAATATTCTCTGGTTTAAGATCACGATGCATAATATTTAAACTGTGCATATGAGCTACTCCTTTAAGTAATTACTAATAATTTAAACAATACATGATACCCACATAATCTATTTAATTTGCTCCCAAGTCAAGGGTTGGGTGGTACTTCTACTATTACATAGGTCATGTAAACTTGGTCCTTTAAGGTATTCAAGAACTAAGTAAAATGTATTGTCTCCTTCATACACTTCTTCAAGTTTAACGATCTAATCATTATCAAGGTTAGCCATAATACTAATCTCATTAAATAAGGCAGTCTTATAGTTATAAGAGTAATTTATACATAACCACCATCTTCTCTGAGATATCTTTTTTCAATACATTTGGATGCAAATTCTGCTGAATTGTCCTTGTCATGTACCAAATAGACCTAATTTTTAAGTCAATAATGTACTTTAGAAGACCCTCCCTTGCCTAAGAGTTTTAATGGTTGGTAGAAGTCACTAACTTCTCTATACATTATCTTGTTTTTGACTATCCTTTTGAAGATTTTTAGCTCTTGTTCTGGTGCTGAGAAATATTTGACTGTCCCTTTGTACTCAATCCCAAATTAAGTTAATACTCTCTAATTGTTTTTTACCCAATGTATATTATTCTCTAAATTTAATGGGACCATATATTTTGGAGTGGATGACTCTATTTCCTATATTTAGATCATAAACCAATAGAATTACAGTTGACAGTGTTATAGCATTTGTAAAGATGTACAATTGATAGTAGATATCTCTAACAAGATGCTCTCTCTGACAAATTATATGGTAAACTACTTCACCATAGTTAATTTCTATGTTTTACATGTTCTTTTTTTTCAAAATTATTTAATTATATGCTTTTAAGATTTATAGTAAACGTATTTGAAGATGTCCAGAATGGCACAATTAACTAAAATACTGACGAATTATATTATTGTATAATTAGAATCCCTTTATAATAAAATGATGACGAAATCATATAATTTTGATTGACATTCTACATTTATCAAATAAAGTGAATAATTCCTATTAATTTGACAAATTAATAAAATAAATCAATTAAAATTATTATAATTTTCTTTTCTTCTTAAATATTGATATACATATACAATTAATATGTTTAAATAGATAATGATTTCTATTATATTATTCTTATGAAAAATATAATTTTCTTTATTATATTATATGAATAGCATATAATATTTATATGTATCTTTCATAATATTAAAAATGATGAATTATACTTCATAATCCCTAAGTGGCAGGTGCATCATTTGGTTCTAAATCATATCCTTTTTGATTATCAAAACCTTACACTTGACTAGTTAAACCTTCTTCTTTAACTTTGAATTTTCTATACAAATAAGCCAACAAGAATGCTAATAGAATTAAAAGAATTATGAGTCCAATAATCACTCCGATCAATTCTTGAGTATTGTATATCTTTGCTTATGCTAATACAACCTTAACTTAAAATGTATCCTTATATGAGCACTGAATGGTTTGATAAGGGATTTTTGGATTTTCTTCTAAATACTTATCTTTTTCAGGACAAGAAGTGGCATTCATAATTATATCATATTTATAGGTTTTACCAATATCTTACTCAGACTTAGGATAACAAAAAATCTAAGGATTTCTTATAATATATGGTAATTCCACAAGTGTATGTTGAGTTAAACCAAATAAAAATGGATATTCTTTTTGAAAAGACCATTAATCTTCATCTCCATCAGTTTAAAAATTAGATCCATAAAATTAAACATTTTACAACTTTGGAATAAAAACATAATCTTCATAAAAAGAATTGGCTTTTTCAGTAAAATAATCATCTTAAACATAAAATTTAAATTCTGGCTCAAACTCCTCATACACTCCAGTTCTCACAATTCTATGTTCATCTTTACCTCTTAAAAACACAAATTATTATGAAATAACAATATCAAAATATTATCCTGTCAAATAATGTGTCTTAACTTCAAACCAACCTTCATCTTTAAAACCTATTTCTACTAATTATTAATTGATTCCACTAAAATGATAATAAATAACACTTACACTTCTTTGAGTATCAACAAAAAATCATCAGGTTATACTGCAATAGCTAAACCAAATTTGATATCCACTAAACCAAATTTATCATCTCTATTCAATACTATTTATTATTCATTAGCTCTAACAAGAAACTTTGTAACACCATGAATACTATCTAAAATAAAAGCATAAGTATCATTAGATGTGTTAGATTTACTAAATGCAATATCAACTAAACTAATTGATTAATCCTTATTATAGAAATCAAAGGAATTCATAGATAATCTAAGACTTATATCTCCATCTTTATTAATTTAATAAATGTCTAATCCATCCCTACCTAATGGAACAAACATAAAATTTTTCAAAACTTTGATTTATCCAATAAAATTATTATCATTTTCTAATCCACTACCAATTGAACAATTTTACAAAGTCATGTTGGATGAAACTTACCCTTTTAATATTTAATCTCTATATATCAAATATACATAATTAAACATAGAGACATATACAATTTATGGTACTTCAGCTTCAGTTGCTTCACTTCTCAAAGAATCATAGTCATATTCTTATAAAAGTTGGGTTTTAAATCCAGTTTTACTTTATGGATCCTATGTAATGTTATAATTCAATAAAGTATGATCACTTGTTGCAATCAATAAACCTTATTTTGTAATTACCATATTAACCAATATTGGTGTACTTAAATAATATGATGGATCATTTGCATGTTCTTTATCAGGATTATGAGTAGCATTATAAATTACAGTATGATGATTTTCATATTCTCCAAATTCAATTGATCCTTATTTTGAAAAGCATATATCCCAAGGAAAACTATTATTTCCTTGCAATTCTATATTGATTGCAAATTCAGCATTATCAAAGTCTGTAATAAATTAGCGTGATCCTTGAATAACCTCCTATACTCCACTCACTTCGCTTTCAATTGAGAATGTTTTAGTTGTCAAATTTAATAATTCTTCTCCTATCACTTAGAACACAATGACCAAAATAATTAAAATCATAATTAATATATTTATTCCTTTTTTTAAATATTATCATAATTCTAAGACTATTGAATCATTTTGATATCTTAATCCAAAAATATAACACCAATCATTAGATAACTAAGGTATCTCATATTCTTCTTTTGCTTTAGTGATTAAATTCTCTATAATTAATACATTTTAGACAGTTTATAATATCATACTAATTTTATGTCCTTTCTTTGAACTGAATTCAGGTTAACTGAAATCTTACTAAGCTTCTGTTAATCCAAAACCAAAATGAACTAAAATATTATCTATTGAATACCTCCATCCTATCTAACAAAATATGAACCTGGAATTTAATATTGTAGTTCAAAACAATGTTTTTCTATTTGAGCATAAGAAGCAACACCAAAGATAATATCAGACCCATTAATAGTAAATTGGATTTGCTTTGATCTATAAAGATTATTCTTTTATTCAGGAAATTTAATAGTTTAAATTAACCATCGACCATCTTGTTATTTTAATTATAAATACTAGATAATTATGATCTTCTAATTTCATTTTTATTTATTATTTCAATTTCCTTATGATGAACTTAGTCTTTTAAACTAAGAATTATAGAAGGCAAGAATTACTAATTTATCAATTACTATTCAAAAAATATTTAAACTTAGCTGTATATATTCTACAATTCTATTTTCATTTAGTTTAAATCACTTTGGATACCGTTATATTTTAAATGATTGTTTTTTATAGTATATTTTTTTTAAATTGAATTCACAAAATCTCGTAATTTAAATTCTTTCTCAATAAAATCATAATATTCAGGTGATATTGAAGTAAATTTAGTATGATAATCTATGACTTCAATTATAATATCTTCAAAATTAGATAAAAGGTTTAGAATAACTTTTTTAAATCTCTAAAATTCATTTAAAATCTCATTATATTAAGTATTTCCATACTCTGATATTTTTAATATTTCCATATTTATTTTAATAATAATATATGTAAAAAAGCTTTGTTTTAGGTAACAAAATTGTATGCTCTAATGATACACATAAAAAATAAAATATGTAAATCATTGCTTTATGCTTAACTGAAGATTGTAATTCTAAGAAAACACTTTGTCCTCAATGTTTTAATGAACATGACAAAAACCATATAATAATTGAATTATCAGATCTAACTTCCTAATTAGTAGAATAATAATCATTCTAAATACAATAAAGAACAGAAAAATATCAACTTTTAAGTCAACAATAAAATATTTGTTTTAAATTAATTCAAGAAAAATTGAATTAAATGTTAAATGAAGCAAATTAGGCTAAATAATTAAGTGAATAAAAAATAGATGCAGAATCTAAATAACATTTTGCAAATAACTTAAGAAATGAAGAAGAATTAGAATAATTATCAAAAGAATTATAGAATAAAATTAATTTAGATCATTTTAATCCTAGACTTATAAAGTATATATAATATATATATTAGACTCTTAAATCAAAAAAATATATTATTTGGATATGAAAGATATATAACCAAATTATTATTTGATACAAGTTTATTTCTTAATAAAACTGATTGGGTTGAATAATGTGAATATTTTATGGATAATCAATTAATGAGTTTAAAAAACCTTATAAACAATATAGATGAAATTAGATAAGAAATAATAGTTGGATTCTAAGATGAAGAATAAAACCTATTGTATATGTAATCTATACTTGAAAAATAAGATCAAAGTTTTTAACTTTATTTATCACAAAAACCTTAATAAATTAGTGATGAATAAATTTAATATATGAACAATCTAATAAAATTACCAATTGGATAAATATTACAATCTTATCCCACAGAAGCACTTACAGTAAATTAATTTCAAATTATTTTTGATAATCCCTTCTCAAAATAATTAACAAAATAGAATTTAAATCATTTGAAATCTCTATCGAATGATAAATCGCTAATATGCATAGGAGCTATTAAATCTTCAGATCCTAATCTTTTAATACTCTGCTCCGTTGATTATGCAAGTGAAATATTCTAATCTACTTCATAATTCAAAGTAGCTAGAAAGAGTAAATCTGGATAAGTTCATTGGTACTATAAATATGGAGTTTTTTGTGGAGTCATTGGATTCTCTCCAACAGAATAAATAGACATTGGAAATGCACTCAATATACATTATGACTCTCATATATTTGAAGGTAATCTACGTTTCAGTATGTAGATTGATTATAAATCAAATTGTAGAGTTGGTAAGGAAATTATTGATAATCAAAATTATAGATGGTAAATTTATTTAAAATAATGAATTATATAACACATATCATTATTCATCATTTATTAATTAATACCAAATTAATGACTTCTCATTTTAGGCTAATAAATTGGTAAAATCATTTGTTATCATTACATTATTTTAATCTATTTCTTATTCAAAAATTAATTGCATTCCTCCATCTTCTAAAATAGACCAAATCTTTAATTTATTATTTTAACATTAAGCCATCAATGAACCATCATCATTTATTTATAAAGGATTAACTTCATAATTTGTAATTTTGTTTTCTGGATCCCATTCAGTTTAAATCAATTAAAATTACCCTTTTTTATTTTTTTACCATGTTTATATCTAAGTCTTCTAATTGGTAGTTATAATCATAGAATTTATTTGACTCCATATTGTTGTAGTGAAACTTTAATGAATTTATTAATAAATTATCCAATTATTATTTTCTTTAATCAAAAATGTTAATTTAGAATCTGACTAACAAATAAGTTTTTTTCCATCCTCGATAAATATTAGATTATGGACTCTTTCTGGTAACATGTTGAAAGAATAATTAAATTCCCAATTTTTATTATTTAAACACCAGAAATTGATTTTCTAATCTTAAGTACTAATGACAAAATCATTAATAATATTGAATACAATGGAATCTAAAGCTGAATGACAATTTATCTATTTGTAAATTTTAGTTTACAATTAATAAATTTAAATTTTTGTATTACTTCCCCAAGCATAAAATTGACCACTAGGACTTATACAAAATAATTCTACTGGAATGACATTTTTTAATGATTCAAATTATCCAAATAAACTATATTAACTTGGTTTAATTATTGTAATTTAATTATTTAATTCTTATCCAGGAGAAACTACAATAATTTATTGGTTCTTTATATCTTAATATATTCTCTTAATACTTTATTTAAAATATTTGATACTTATTTCATGTTGTCTTTAGAATTACATAGTTTTCATTTTGACTATTTCAAACTAATTTTTTAGAACATTGTATTCATTATTTCCATTTATTTAATCATCTTAAATTAGTGAATTTATGCAATTTAAAGTATTTTCACATTTCGATAGGATTCTATAAAATTCTTGAGTTAATGTAGCAGTAACACCTATTTTAACATTAACACAATCTAATTCTTATAATTTCAATATCTCATATGCTAATTAATGAATATTTTCATTTTAGAGATTTTCTAAAATAAATTTAATTTTTTAATTAATTTAATTTTGTTATTCACAATTCTTATCCAAAATTTGAATGGCTTTATCACAATATTATTCAATTGCCTTATTTATATCTTCTCTAAAATTATTTATCTTCTACTTTTATTATTACTTATATTCATCTGAAATTGTTTATGATAATATTTAATTTAATAACATTAAGATTTCAGTATTACTTAATGGTTCATTATCTTAATTACATTCCTTTTAATCACAACATATATAACAATTCTTATTTCTATACTCAAATTGGTCATATTTCAAACAATGATTTTTACAATAAGAATTTCTTCCATTATCATCTAACTATATGTAAGATAGAGGTTTTGAAGATAAACTTAATTTTTTTTTCATTATATTTCAATTTATTTCGTTACTTAATAATCTTCTAAATATTATATAAATGGTTATTTTATTTGGAAAAAGACTTTCTAAAATTGTTCTATAAAATAACAATATATTAATTATGTTCTAAAATACTTTTATTTAATAATTTATTAACCATATATGAATTTAATTACTTTAAATTTCGAAGTTTCCTAAATAGAAAATGAGTTTAGAGAATCAAAACAAAAATTATTTTCAACAATCCTGATCTATTAAAAATGGATCTTTGGTTTAATTAATTTTCTTTCTTTTGTAAGTTGTTTGATTTCCAAAAATTGGATAATTGCATCAATAAGTCTAGGAACCCTAATACTTATTTTAATATCAATAAAGGTCAATAAGAAGTATCCATATGTGTATGAAATTGGGATCATTGTATACATTCTTTTAATCAATGTTTATATTGCTTTAGAATATTAATTTGCCAGCATGGATTGGCAATATACTGAAACATTTTTTATTTCATTCACTTTTGCAAGGTACTTAATTTGTTAACTTTATTAAGTTTATTAAACCTAATGAATTTTATTAAAAGAGCCATTTTATTTTTAATTACGGTAACCTTCCATCTTATATTTGGATTTCGACATTCCGAAATCAATATTGAGACATATATAAGATATATATTGTATGTTCTCTTATATGTTTAATTTATGTATTAATTTGAAAGACTATTGAGAATTGTTTTCTTGGATTATAAGAAATGTCAATAATTTTTAAATAAAATCTCGAAATTCAAAGATGTATAAAGTTATTTAATTAAATATGATGAAAGGAAATCATTAATTTTAATTGAAAAAAATAACAACAAGAGAATACTTAAAGAAGATTAGGAAGAATTCCTTAAATTAATTAATAATATGTAATTATCTATCCAAAATGAAAAATCAAGGGTTGCTTAAATAATTTCGGTTGAAAATTTACTTTCCCCAAAAATATAATCTCTAAAGTAATTACTCATTTAATATACTAAAGAATCAAATTCAGATATTAATGATACTCCATCTAAAATCAAATAAGATATACAATTATATGGATTATATTAATAATAAGTTTTTGCTTTAAATATTTTTAGAAGCTTTGATGTTTAACCTATAACTGTATTATTGATGAAAGAGAGTAAATCTGAAACATAGGAAGAAGAGTTGAGATTGAGAATGAGAAATAATTCAAAACAACTTCATTACATACAATAAATATTTGATAAATAAATAAAAAAATCTCTTATCTATTTTAAATGGATTAAAAATTTTGCTAATAAATAAACAGATGGATAACTTATTAATAAAACATTAAAAATGATTCACTATAATTTAAATAGAGGATATACAGATTTCTTAAATTTAGAAACATTTACTTAATCAAAGATGTTGTCTTCTGGAATCAAGTAATTTGATCTTATCCTATTAATAAAAGAAGTTTTTTAATTCTATGATGGATACAACAAATAAAAGGCTGAATCTATGAATTATATCCAAGAATTTGAGATCATTAATAATTTAAGTAGTCGTTCTATTATGTCTGATTTCAAATACATAAAATTATTACTTTTAAATTTAATTCATTTTACAAGTGAAAAATCATAGACAATAAAAGTAGTATTAGATGAAGTGACCACAGATTTTTCATAAACACCGATAATCAGAATTAAGATATTATATCAAGCACCGAATTTAATAAAAGCTCAATTAGATAATTTACCAATTTTAAATCCTTAATCATTAGAAGAATTAAAGCATAATAGTATTGTACCTTTAGAATTAGATCTTGCAATTTCATTGATATTAATAAGAAGATTGGGACCATTTGATAGAATGAAGTTAGTTCAATAAAAACGAAAATCTAATTATTTAGAATTTTACATATTCCAATAACTTACAGAAGACTATTTGTTGATACCCATAAAATCAATGAAACCATCAGAGAAAATAAGAGTTTAAGAATATTCAAAGATAGCAAACTCATTTTCAACTTCAGTCCAATTTGAATCTGGTAGAGAAAGCTTTTAGTTTTTATGATTATATTATTTATAGAATGGCTAATAAAATAATTATCACTTTTAATATACTTAGTTTGAATATTAGATTATATATTAAAAAGAGTGTCAGAGATTATTAATTACTAGTAAGAGGTAAAATGTCCTTAATATTAACTATTTTATGAAAATATCAATCAAATCAAATATTTCTTATGATAATATAAATCCATTATTTCAAAAGCTATCAATTTTTTATATCCATTCTTAATTAATATAGGAAAGGATGTTCTCAAAGGAGTATACTATCCAAAAATATGTCTTTATCCTTATGAATTTTTCAATTAAGTTGATATTAAATTTCAATTCATTTATTCATTTTTTTTGGAAATAGAAAATCCATCCTGGAGTAGAATCAAAAATATAAAATCTGAGTTCTTTTTGTTTTAATAACATTTTATTTATTATTTTTTATTAGCTAGTATAAATGTATAATTATTTAATTATTCCTTATGGGATCAACTTCTAGCTGCTTTAAAGACTAACATATCAATTAAAATGAATTTTAGATTCCTGTGATAGTAAAATAAAAACTCATTCAACATCATCCAACAAAATAAAATTATCTCATTGAACCTCTATTTTATTTAGGTGAAAAATCAGAATCCTTAGAAGAGCTTGAAGCAATGCTCTAATAATCTTATGCTAACCATAGTTTCATATAAACTGGAACATTTCATAGTAATAGTAATTTAAAGGGTTCTTAAAAAGATAAACAACCAATTTCATTAGCATTACTTCCAAATCAGTTAGAATCTCAATAAAAATAAAGAATTAATAACAAAGATAATTAAAATCAAAACCTATATCAACATTAAGGTCCTTAAGACAATTACTAATAAAACAAAAACGAGGTTAAATTAAACACATAATCTTAAAAAAGAAAATCATTCAGTAGAAGTTTAAGTAATTTTAAGCAATAATAATGTGGATGTAAGGAAGATTAATCTTAAAATTAGAAAGATTCAGATTAAATTACTATTAAAAGTATTTTGAAGAATAAATAAACAATCAAAAATCAAAAATAATTATAATATAAAAGAGGGTAGAGTTTAAAGTAAAAACCAAATTTTGTTGAAGTCAATGATGACTAATCCCAGAAAACAAATAAAAGTTAAAAGAAAAATGTCAAATTTGATCCAAAAATCTTTAGATAAAAAAATTCCCATTTTTTTTAATGATTACTTATTCAATACTTTTTAACCTTTACTTATTTTTTTAGATTCATATAAAAATTATATTTCTAGTATTTTAATTATTATTCATTTTTTAAAACTTTATGATGATTTAAAACTAAAATATACTCTAATTTCATTTATTTATTCAAAATTGTTGAGATGTAATAAATAATCTAAAGTAATATAAAATATACATTAAGACATTTTATTAATCATTTATTAGCTGATGAAATATCAAAATTAACTTTATATAGGTTTGTCATCGCTAAAATTCTATTTTCAAATTGATTCTTACTTGTAATAAATCTCTTTCAATTTTTAATAAATTAAATTTTCATATAATATACCTAATTCATACTGTATCCAAAATAAATTATAGAAAAATCAAATGAAAAATTAATAGTAATATAAAATAAATGTAGGTATAAACAAATAGTTAAATTTATTAAACAATTATATCTAAGTTATCTAAAGTTTTTTATAAAATGAAAAGGCAAGAAATCAATAATGCTTAAGATTACTTTAGATTATTAAGAGAGTGGAATCCAGTATATTTTAGAAAAAATTAATAAATTTTTTGAAAAAGTATATAAAATAATAAGTTTGAATTGATTAATTATGCATTAATATAAAATTAATAAATAATATGAATTTTTTATCACTCTCCTTTACAGATAAGTTTATTGAAACTAAATATTAAAATAGGAAAAAGGAATTATCATAATAGTTATTAAAATTTTAGTAAGCATTGGTAATATTAATGCTACTTTATATTTTAATATCAAGTGCATTTAAATAAATTTGGATTCCACTTTGTATCAGTGGAATAGGTTTGGTATTATTGATAATTAGTGTGAAACTAAACATTGATAGACAAGAGCAATGTTATCTTAATAACTCAATTATAATCTTTATGACGATCTTTAATTATTATAAATCATTACAAAAAATATTTAGTGAAACCCTTAATCAAATTGGATATATTGAAGGATATATGTTAGCTTTAGCAACTACATCATGTATTTTGTATAATATAATAGAGTACTGAATTAGGCAAGTTTTATGTAAAAATGCTTCATCTATGTTTCAATTTATATTTTGCTACAAATCTTTTAACCTATTTTAAAGTAGGATATATGGGAATAGATGATTATCTTTTTAGTTTATTTAGCATTGCATCTTATTTATTTATACAAAACAGAGTAAATTTAAAGATAAGAATATATAGAGTTAATTAAACATCAAAAGGCTGAACAATAATTAGTTAATTTATGTGGAATCACATTGTATATAGTTAGTTACAAAAGAGACACAAATTAAATGTTATTAACTACTTATAATAATGAAGACAATATTACAATTCAATAATAATAGCAATTTATTTCTTAAATAAGAAATATGAGAGTTCTTATAAAAGATTAGGAATCTAGAACACATTATAAATCATAAGAAGAAATTAAATAAGATGCAAAAATGAGTCTAGAGAAATTTTTGTTTTATTTTGTTAGTTGTCCTGAAATGTTGAAAGACTATGTGAATAAATTCTAAATTGATTCTTTGATTAAATTGCAAGGAGTAGAAAAATAAGAAAATTATAATATTTCAATTATAAAGTATTTTGATGAGTTACCAAGTGCTATAATTTTAATATCTCAAAATAAAAAGGATGTATTTATTGAAGAACTTAAATTACGATATAAGATATTTTAATAAGTCTTGGAAACAGTTGATGAAATATTTCAATCCTAAATTAAAATGAGTTTGATATACTTTAGAGCAATACACAAATACTAAAAAGTAAGATCTAATAGTAATATGGATTTGTGTATATATAAAAAAATATAAAGTAAAATTGCTAAAGCATATAATGATTTTCAAAATATTAAAGACTTTTTTAATCTTAATACTTCTTTCTAAAGAACTATTATTCAAAAATTTAATTTTATTAATTTCTTAGAAGATATTTTGATAGAAATATAACATTACTTTTATTAGAGTAAAAAATTCACTTATTCTATAACTAATCAACTTAAAAAAGATATTGTTTTCTAAGATTAAAAATAACTTAAATAATTATTTTTAAATCTTCTTTATTATTTAACTGAACATTGTTAGGAAATTGGAATTGTGTTGGAATAAGGAGATGAGTATTCTATGAAGAAATAATACTTTCGTGTTAGGATTGAATTCAAAGGATCAAGTTTTAGTAAAGATGCAATAAAAGGACTTCCTTTCATTAATCCAATTACTCTATCAGAATTGAGACATAATGCAGAATAAGTGTATCAGTTAAATCTACCAATGGCAATAGTTATTGTGAGAAAATTAGGACCAACTAATAAAATACATATTAAATAAAATAAGAATGGAATCAACAGCATTGAGTTTTTACTCTTTGGTGAACTTTCAGAAGAATTTCACCTTATGCCTTTGAAATCTCAACATCCTAGTAATTATCTAATATTGAATGCAAAATCATCAATTCATGGAAAACATGCAGCTTATTTTGATTTGTTATCTTTGAGTCCAAGAATTTAATTAGATAATTTTAGTGAATTTTGATATTCTTTAATTTTGAATAATTATTTAAAATTTAAAAGCAGATATCTGATATTAATGTTAAGATCATTTTATAAAACATTAAGTATTGTCAAAATTTAACTTAAATATATATATTATAAATGCAATTATTATCATAGAAGTTTGTCTCAGATAAATTTGAAGAATAATATGAACAGTACATAATGAGATTCAGATTAAGATTTTAGTTAATTTAGAAAGTCATCTTAATGCCTCTCATTATTTACTACACAATTGAAAAGGTGTTTTAATCCTCTTGGTTTGCAGTTTGTTTGAATATAATTTTGGGAATTATTATATTAGCAAGTTTGAGATATTAGAAAAAGTGCATAAGAGTCTACGAAATATTGTTACTTATTGGAATTTTATTATTCAATATTTTTTATGCAACATCTCAATATTTATCAATTCATCCAGAGAGATACTAATTTATTGACGGGTATTTCTTAGCTATCCTTAGTTTAACGTAATATTATTGTATATATAAATTAGAATGATAAACATGATGGATTCTATCCAGAAAGCTTTTACTTTGTTATTCATTTATTTATTCTTTATGATTATGATCCCCAATCCTCAAGAGGTCTTATGGTCTCAAATTGCTAAATTCATTATTTACATCATTCTCTACTACCAATAATCAAGATATTAATAACAATTGATGAGAATGACTTATATACAATATTGCAAGCACTTAACGATAGAAAATAATATAAGAGAAAATTTAGAAATGAAATATTATATTGTTAATTTTATTGAAAATTCAAGATAAATAACATTGTAATAGAATAATATGGATAAATTTGATGAATAAGAGGAGTAATACAATTTTTAGGCTTTTTTAAGAAAAACAATAGTTGCAAGTTAGGGTCGAAAAATAAAAAAATAAATGGATATTAGAAAAAACTCAAATGATATGAATTTGGAGTAATTTTTATTTTATTTGTTTACTGATAAAAAAAGATTACAACAATTAGAAAATTATGAGAATAAATATTAGGATTATTAACATATATTGTTTGGATTTAATTCTGATGAATCCTTTGTAATAAAAGTTGTTTTATGTTTTGATACTCAACCATGTGCAATATTATTAATTACTGAACAGTAAAAAATATAATTTGTAGATAAGTTAAAATTATAGAATAAGGCTACTTTAAAATTATTAAACTATTTTTAAGATATTTTCAGCACTCAAATTAGATTATCCTTAATAATTCTTAATGGAATTATTTAAAAAAACCAATAATCTTAATACATGAATAAATGTCTTAACTATGTTCTTGCTTAACTTTATATTTCCTATAATAAATATTACAACATTTCTGACTATTTCTCAGCAAATGCTGATCTTAAATAAATATCCTTATTATAATTTAATTTAATTTCATTGCTTGAATGCTTGATTGAGAAAACGCAGTATTATAGAAATAATATCAAATTTAAAGCCAGAAGTATTAAAATAAATACAAAAATAAAAGATTTATTTATGAAATCAGATATAAAATAAATATAATAATTATTCCTAAATCTAATTATATTTTCAACCTAATATTCAGATGAAATATATATTGAAATAGATGAAGATCTAGATTAATCATTTCTACCTTAACCTATTGTGAATGTTTGCATTAATTTTAAAGTTCCTAAAGGCACCAGAATAGAAGTTGACAAATTTCCTATCATAAATCCAACAACTTTGGAAGAAATTAAAAAGAATGATAAAAGATAATTAGATCTTTATATATCAATTTCTTTATTGATAATCAGAAATCTAGGACCTTTTGATAAAATTACAATGAGAAACATAGGAAAGTCACAATACAAGATTCAATTTTATCTATACAAATAGATACCTTTAGGACTAAGTTTAGTACCCATTCATTCATTTGATCCCTATATGTATATAAAGAGAGATGAAGATTGGTAATTAGTTTAATCTCAAAGAAAAGATTCTATAATTAATAGTTTCAATTAAGAAATAAGATTAGATACTTAGCGATGTCTTTCATCTCCGCTTCCCTTATTAAAGAAATGATATATTGATAATATCAATGAATACTGATATCAATTTATTATTAATAGTGAATTAAAATGTGTTATTTTAAATATGAATCCCTTCTTACCTAATTATATATCTAAAAGAAATAGAATCAAAATAATACTAGAATTTTTACTCCTATTAATAAGATTACCATTCTTTTTAGGATTCACATTACAAATAATAATCTTCAATGACTTACTCATTAGGAAATTACAAAATTTAGAACTTCTTCCAAATGTATATAAATTTATTCGAATTATAACATTATTACACAACTTCTTTATTGGAAGATCATTATTGTTGATTATAGGATACTATAACATTTAATCCTTATTTAAAAACACTGTTTAAAATTATTAGCATAAAAATTTACAATCTTATAGCTTATTTTGTTCAAGAACGTCTCCAATAGATATTTTTACACTTATTACTTAGTATAAATTATCTATATAATAAGTTTCTCTCCATCATTTACTCATATTTCATTATAAAAAAGATAAGTTAAATATCAATTAATAAGTTACTATTAAGCAATCATTGATTCATTCTATATTGAATAGTGCAGTTTCAAATAGTTTAATGAGGGAAATGAAATTCAAGAATTGATGGAATTAATAGACAAAAAAAGAATTGGCCCTTTGATAGTATTTTGGGAAGGAGGAATATCAAATGGTTAGTATTTCTTAAAAATTGATAATGTAATGATAAATGAAGCTTATAAGGTAAATTCTTATGCAAAATAAAATAAACTTAAAGTAAAGTATGATTATTCAAATCCGACTGGACTTTTGAGTATTTTAACTAATAAAAGAGTCAATCTTATTGGGAATTCATGTATTAAGATGTTGTTTAATCTATTATCTAATTGTAGTTGTTAATTAGAGATGCATTTCTTAAAATTACCATACTATTAATTTGATGGTTATAAGCTAAATATTATTTATGATCAATTTATTAATGGTCAATTAAAAAGAAAATTAGTAATTATTATATAATAAAAAAAAGAGTAAGAAAAATTGGTTGGATTTTATAAGCAAATATGTTAGGAATATAAATTGAATAGTATATCAGTTATTTATAAACATCATCAAATCATAAGAAGTCATCATCTATTATAATTTTATTTTCATTTTGATTGTTTTAATTATCTTCATTGTTGAATAATTCTTTTTTTATACTTTAACACAAACTCATAAACATATTTTTAGTGGCCATAAAAATTTATTCATCATCAGTATCAACATCATGATCTTATTTCATATCTCTTAATTTGCATTATTTCATAGTATCTTTAATACATCGAAAAGCATAGATCTAATCACCTTTTTTATATTTAATTAATTATCCACTGATAATTCTTTTTCCATCCTTAAAATTAGCATTTCTCATTTTCATTGATATTGACTTTTTATGCCAAACATCTTTTTAAATAGTCTTTTGACTAATCTAAACTTATGGTTTAGGTAATGGTTTAGTAATCTTAGAGGCCTCATTCAATTTATTTATCAAATTCACTTTTGGTAGATCCTTCTAAACAGGCAAATTTTCCTTTTACTATGAATAGAACTTAGGTTTAAGTCTAATAGGTTACTGAGAACTTTGTGATAGAGTCATTAATCTTTTTTGGAACAGGAACATTATTTATTCGTTAAATATTATTGTTTAACCTCATTAATTAATAAAAAAAATCAAGTATAAAATTTAATATTTAATTTTGTACATCTAGAACCATCAATTTATTATAGTTTTAATTTTATTTATTATATGTTATCCAAAAATATATAAATAAATTAATCTGGCAATTGAAATACATATCAACTGATGAGTAATAATGAGACAATAAATAATTATTTAGAATTTGAATTACAATATGTGAATCACAACGTCTTCTTGCTTGAAGAATGCTTACATTATGTGTTAAGCTTAGCACTCACATCCAATTACTTTTTATGCAAATCTTAACCTATTATAATTAACAATTATCCAAATTGTAACCAAAAATACCCAAAATAAGTTAAACCATCTGGATAATATTAAACACCTGTAAATTTACAGAGTATTGAAGTTATCAATGGTTCAATAAGGTTACAAATAGCTAAAGTCAAAGGATCAAATAACTAAACTGTGATTACAGAACAAATAGATATTCCTATAATTATAATTAATGAATTATAACTATCTTATATTTATAATAAAATTACAAAAATTCTATAAATTTCTAATTTGTAAACAATCCAAAAACTCCAAATTTTGGATCATTGTCTAACGAAATCCCATCTATAAAATAAGCAACAACAAAGATATTGAAACTAACAAATATTGCTATGAAATAATTGCTTAAGTATATTGGGAATGTATTTCTTACTCTTAAATTAAATACAGAACATTTTGCTAATAGAAGTGAGGAAGCAAACTAATTATTATTAATATATATTTTACTGGCACTATAGTACCAATCAATAATTTTAATTATGGAACCTACGTGAATACTGAAGTATTTATATAATTAGATGCCGTTATTGGTATTCCTTAATTATTCATTGTCATAGATTCAAAACCAATTAATAAAAATCTTATTAATTCAATTTATACCCAAAAAAACTAAAAATTTACCCTCTTTTTTCTAATATATGATTCAAACTCTATTCTCGAACAACTGAAAGCCAAAAATTTGTTTATGATCCCAAAATAAAAATAGTGGCAATGTAATTATAATCAAAACAAAATAAAAATATTGTAGATGCTATTGTTGGACTTATACTTGCATAATAAAGTTATCTCATATTCTCCCATTTAAATACATATCGAATTTCATATTATTATTTAACTTACTAATTTCCAGTTCTGGATTCATACATCATTATAGGAATTAAAAATATACTCTATATCAAAAATCTCCAAGATATTCTCAAATACTATGTTATTTTATATATTTATAATACTTTATCTAATGGTATTGTCATAATCCACGCAGGTATCATAGCATTATTTATTGTTTGATATATAAGTATAGACCATGCTGCAAATGTTGAAAAGTTTAAAAATAAATTTCTGTTCTAATTTTCTTAATTGTCAAAGTCGATTTCACTTGTTCCAAAAATCTAAGTAAAATTAGAATATATTGTAAGTCTTCGATATTAGTAATTTTAAGGCTTTGCTTCCTAAAAATCTATTGCTTAATCTGTGTAAAATCCTCCTAAGCCAGTGAATACCATTGATGCCATTTATTAAATATTTTCTGCATTTGATTCTTTATTGTTATCATCATCTTCTAGTATTTCATCTGGAATGAATTGTTCATTATCAAAACAGTTATTATCTTGTACTTAAGGATATTAGATTTTGTCTTAAGACTTCTATTCATCTTATTCATTAATTTCTTCCTTTATGATATCTAAATTTAGAATCATAATAATTCAATTAAAATCTCAATTTTACATTTAATTTTAACAATACAATTCTAAGTACAATTCTTGTATAACAATTAAATAATTTATACATTTGATATTAGCACTCTATATTTTATGATGTAACAATAAAATCAAATCAAGTCTAAATCTTAAAATCAATTTATATAAACTGAATTAAGTTTAATTATCATATTCTGTTAACCAAACATAGATACTCTAATCATATATATTTATGGATTGCTGACATTAATAAAATATAAAAAGTAGCAATTATTAATTCTTATGAATATAATTAATAAAATACTAAGTACATCTATTAACTTAATAAACAAGGAAGCATATTTTAGATCTCTATATTGATCTTGCTTTACTTATTGAGTTGTTAGAAATATGCAATTACTAAAAATAATTGTTTAAATTTTTTTCATCTAGAATGAATACAGTGCTTATATTTATGGTTAAAATAACCTAAATATTATGATAATCACCCTTAATGCGCTTGAATTACAAAAGTGAGCACATTTGGTATTTTAAATGTTTAAAGTATTTTTTTAACAGATAGGTTTCCTGTAGGCCTTCTAGAAATTTAATATAAATGTTATAATAATATGAAACAGAACATTTTGTAGGAATTTTAGAATATTAATGAATCTTGTTTATAAATACATCTGAAATATTAATTCATAATGATATGATTAATCATTAATAACTGCACATATTAAGATAGATAATAATAAAAAGAGTTCATCGTATCCACTTTAATAGCCAAGTTATAATGAATTAAATTAAAATAATTTATTTTTTAAATACCAAAATTTCATTATATGAATCCAGATTTAATGGGCAATTTCTACTCTTAAGCTTAATATTATCAGCCATACTTCTACTTCACACAATAATAATTGCTTTAATACAGTAATTTTGATCCATTATAAGTCATAAAGTGATGTTTTAGAAGTAGACCCCTACCATGCCTATACCCTAATATAATTACGAAACACCAATGTATTTGAGTAATGGAATTACTCAGCAGTTGATCGAATCACCAAAAATAACAAACACTGTCCAAAATAATCATTTAACTGAAGTTGACTTTGGACACTAAGAAAAGTGTCCATCAATTGAAGATGAGTCTTAATCAAGAGTGAATGGTACATATAAATTCTTATAATTTAGGACATTGGACTAAACAAGAACATTTATTATATCTAGAATTCGTTAAGAGTCATGAGTCTATTTTAAGGTCTAAATATGACAAGAAGTCAAAAAAAATATTTAAATTAATGAGTCAATTTATCCCAACTAGAACAGCAACTCAATGTAGATCTCATCATTAAAAATTTAATCCTTTGTCAAAAAGTAAAAAGAAAAGCAGATAAACAAATAAGATCCCGACTGTTATCCATCCATGAAATTGTCTTCTTTGATTCTATTAATGTCATTTCAAATTTTTAAATGGAATAAATTTTCTCTTCCTGTTGTATCCTGTATTAATATTTAAATATTAAGTGCAAATACATATATCAAAAATAATTTGTGAAATATTTTTTAATTTGATTTTGGTTTTATAAATGACGAAATATCTGTGTATATTAATGTAGCTAAAGTCTCTTTAATATATTTGTTTTTGTGATCTTTATTCAATATGAATTAGGCATTATCATTATAAAACTACTAGGGTCTTCATAATGATAATTTTTATGATGATTCCTTATGTAAAATCTACAATTTGATAGCTTAAACAGCCATCATAGATTTTTCATAAGAAAAATGAAATGAATTTTCATAAAAACACTAATATATGACATGGGATATGCATGAGCCTTTCCTGGACATTATATTTCTCACTTTTTGATATAAGACATATATCATACATTTTTTTAGAAATATATTTGAACTTAAATATCATTGATCTAAAAGGCTAATCATTTATTCAATCAAAAGTGAGGTATAATTTGGTATGAATGAACTTTAAATCTCATCCATTCTTTAATTTTCCACAAAAATTATATATTACCTATGATTTCAAATTAATTTTCTAGAAATTATTCTAAAGTTAATCATAAGTTAAATTGTCTATTTGGAGTATTACAAAAATCCATTTTCTAAAATTAGAAAAAGGAATTGATCCAAAATTAGTAGATGTAAAAGTTTTTGTTATTAATTATTCTATGTAGATTAGATAATCTAAAATGAATATTACTTAAAATTTCAAAGTTTATTATTTTATTTGTTTTTCTACATTTTTGAATAGAATAATTGATAATATAACACAAGACCAAATATTTATAATATCTTTCTATTTGTGAATTCAATTACTTAGATTAAATATTTTCCAATAAAAAATGTACCAAATCTAATTATATTAGTTTCTTAATAAACAATATTTTTAAAGAAAGTTTATAAATAATATATATATTTTAAGAAATATATTATAATAAGTGTGTTTAAAATTTAATAAGAAATCGAAATTTAAAGATAAGTTTGTATTTTATAGATTTTAGAAATGAAAAGAAAATTGAAATATAAATTATTACATTTAATAAATATTATTGTTAATCAATCTATGGAGCATATTTTACTACTAAATTTAATTAGAAAATAATTATACATATAATTAACATATTTAAAATGTAAGACAAAATATGTGAATTATTATTGCACCAAATACCTGGTGCTTGTCGATTAACATAACAATGTGTTAAGCACATGGCAGGAATGTTAGTTGAAGATACACCCTAGAATGTTGCTGATGTTTCAGAGTTATTAGGGGAGTATTTTAGAAATGGAGGAAAATTGACCACATAAGAAATTAATAAAATTTGCTAAAAAATATTTGATACTCTTGGAAAAGAATAACTAATAAAAAAAGAAAAGAAACACACATTAGCTGCTGAACGATTGCCAGAGGAAGTTGTTCTTTCTGAGCTAGATTTTTATTTAGAAAAAGACACTGTAAGTTCTAATTATTATCCTTTTAGGAAATAATTAAATTTGAGGATTTATTTAAAGAATAAGTGGCAACAAATACAAATGAATAAATTTAGAAGAAGGATCGTAAAGAAAAGTTAAGATAGAAAGAGGATGTTAAAGCCTAAGAAGCATATGAAAAACATATTAAAACAATAAAAGATTAGAAAACACATATTCCTCCAGCAAGATTGAGACATAGTAAAGTTGAATAAGAAGGAAAGAAATTAGATATAGTCATAGATAAATTATCTATAATTGTGGGAGGTAGAGCATTATTAGAAGACACTTCTTTATAATTAATATATGGTTAAAAGTATGGTCTTGTTGGTAGAAATGGTATTGGTAAAACATGGTAATATATAATAATTATTTATTTTATAGTTTGATGAATGCCCTTGCAAGATATGAATATGAAAATGCTGAAAAATTCAGACACGTCTAAGTCTTGTTGGTTGAATAAGAAATTTCAGAATCAGATAAGAATCCTGTTTAATTGGTTTTAGAAACCGATATGGAGAGATTAGAGTTATTAGAATAAAAGGAAAAATTAGAAAATTCAGAGGATCTAGAAGCAGGATTAAAATTGTAAGTTATATATGAAAGACTTGAATATATTGAAGCACATTTAGCTGAAGCAAAAGCAATAAAAATATTATAAGGATTGGGATTTACTAATGATTTGATGTTTAGAAAAACTAAACATTTATCAGGAGGTTGGAGAATGAGAGTTTCATTGGCAAGAGCTTTATTTGTATAACCAGATGTATTATTATTGGATGAACCCACAAATCATCTTGATTTAGATGCAGTTATGTGGTTAGAAGATTATGTTATTAATTGTAAACATACAGTAATTGTTGTATCACATGCAAGAGAATTTTTGAATGTGGTTTGTAATTAAGTTATTCATTTCTATGATCAAAAATTAACACCCTATACAGGAAATTATGATTAATTTGAAAAAGGTAGAGCTGAGAAGAATACTAATTAAAAGAAATCATTTGATGCTTAATAGAAGAAATTGTCACATATGCAATCCTTTATTGATAAATTTAGATATAATGCTAAGAGAGCATCTCTAGTCTAATCACGTATCAAAGCTATATAGAAAATGGATTTGATTGATGAAGTTTTAGAAGATCCAAGTTGTGTATTCATATTCCCAAATCCTGAAAAATTAAGACCACCTATGTTAAGAATTGAAGAAGGATATTTCGAATATTAATTAGGTAAACCAATCCTAAAGGGACTTAATTTTGCAGTTGAAATGGAATCTCGTGTAGCTATTGTTGGTGCCAATGGTGTTGGTAAATCAACATTGCTGAATTTATTAACAGAATAAACAAGATTGACTGAAGGTAATTACTTTAGAAATCCGAGATTGAGAATTAGCATGTTTACTTAACATCATGTTGAATAATTAGATCTCATGAAGAGTCCTTTAGAATAATTGATGACTACTTTTCCTGGAGCATCTGGAGAAACTTATAGATCTCATTTATCATCATTTGGTTTGAATGGTAATTTGCAATTAAGACCTCAATATTTATTATCAGGAGGACAAAAGAGTAGAATATCTTTTGCAATGGCTGTTTGGAATAATCCATAAATTTTAATTATGGATGAACCTACCAACCATCTTGATATTGATGCTGTTAATGCTTTAATCATTGCTTTAAATAATTTCACTGTATATTATTATTTCTTATAATTAGGGTGGTTTAGTAATAGTTTCACATGATCAATACTTTGTTTCTACTGTCTGTGATTAGATTTGGTATATAAAGGAAGAGAGACTTAAGAGGTTCAATGGAGATTTTGATGATTACAAAAGAGCTCTATCAGAAGGAAAATTAGCTTGAATATCTTATTACAATATAATGCAATTGTGTACAATAATTAATTAATTTATTAAAATGCAAACAGTGTTCAAGAATGCTTTAGCTAAATATAGAGTTGTATTTCTAAGACATGGTGAATCATAATGGAATAAGGAAAATAGATTTACAGGATGGCATGATGTTACACTTTCTTAAAAAGGAGTTGAAGAAGCTAAAGCTGCTGGTTAATTACTAAAGAAAGAAGGATTCTAATTCCATTAAGTTTATACATCAGTGTTGACAAGAGCTATTTAAACTTATAATTATGCAGCTGAAGAAATGGGATGTCACTATTTGCCAGTCACTAAAAGTTGGAGACTCAATGAAAGACATTATGGAGCTTTATAAGGCTTAAATAAGAGTGAGACAGCATAAAAGCATGGTGAAGATTAAGTCAAAATTTGGAGAAGATCATATGATATCCCTCCTCCTCCTTTGGATCCAACAGATGCCAGAAATCCAGCCAATGATAGAAGATACGCAAGTGTCCCTAAAGATGCTTTACCATTAACTGAATGTCTTAAGGATACAGTTGTTAGAGTTATTCCATATTGGCATGACCACATTGCTTAAGATATCCTTGCTGGTAAAAATGTTTTAGTGGTTGCTCATGGTAATTCATTAAGAAGCATTGTTAAGTACTTAGATAATGTCTCTGAGAAAAGTATAGTAAATCTTTATTTAATTAGATATTCTTGAATTAAATATTCCAACAAGTGTTCCTTTGGTTTATGAATTCGATAGCAATTTAAAGTCTTTGGGATCTTATTATTTAGGAGATTAAGAAGAAATTAGAAAGAAAATGGAAGCTGTTGCTAAATAAGGTGCAAAGAAATGATAACATAAATTAGTACCAATAAACAAAAATTAAAAATTATGCTCATTAATCATCATTTGAGAAATGAAAACTTTTTGAATTAATTTTTGGCAATCTCTTCTTACCTGATCCTGGTCTCTAACTTTAGCTATTTTCATATAATTATTGTCTTAAATCCGAATCGCAAAATAGATTTGAAATTTATTTAACTTTAGCAGATAACTATTACATTTCAACTTAAGGTCGAATATCCATTGCATGTTCTATTATAATATAAGTTTTTTTTACATTTCCCTTGTATATAAAGAGGTTTCAAAGCTTAATTAAAATATAATCTAGTGTCTCCAAAATAATCTTCATTTGTCTAATATCCAGGTTGAATATTAATCTTTAATTAATTTTGAGGGTTTGATATCTATTGTTAAAGTAAATCACTTTTTTGAGCATCTTGCTTAAATTATTCTTATTTTTATAATTATTAATATTGTTAAAACACATATTATGGATGATCCATATTATCTGATTGGATTTGGTCATTTGAATTATTCCTTGTTAATTCAGATTTCTATTTTTATTTTTGTGATTCCAATTTTTATTCATATCTATAGGTTTTACATATATGACTAAATAGTAATTGAACATGTCTGAACAATATTTCAATTTATCCAATTTAATCTTTTAAACAGAATTACTTTTAAATCTTTTGACTTATTAATAATGGTCTAAATTTTTCTTATGGTTTTTCAGGTTGTTTATTTTCTGGCATTGTTTAAGGATTTAAAGTAATAGTATTCATTTTTTCATAAATTCCATTTATTGCAGTATTGATATTTTTCATTTCACTGTCCATTGTAACTATTTAATTTAACGCTCTCTAGTTTTATGAATTATAATCTTATTGCATTTATTCTAATTTAAATTTTATTTCATTTTCATTTTTAAAAATCAAATCCTATTTTCTATCTAATTCTCTTATTTTTTGTTAATCTTATATTAAAATTTGCATAATTTATTCAGTTTTTTCTAACTTACCAACTGAAGCATCTTCGAATTGCTTAGTCATTTATTCTCTTAAATCTTTAATATTAGTTTTACATAATTCTGACTATTCTATTATACTAATTTAGATTATCAATCATTACTTATGAACTTATTATTACACAACTTCTTTAAATAAAGAATTTTGATGTTATAATACTTAAAGTTTTTTTTATTATTATTTTTGGAATTCAGTTGAAAACTCTTTTGATATGTTGAGTTGATTTTATAACTCATCTTATTTGGTTTCACATTTTCTAATCTGAATTTGATAATGAGATAATTAATGAAATTAATTTGTCATTCTTTCATCAATCAACTTCTGATAATCATTTAGTTTATTTTGAACAGTCTCTTCTGTTAATTTCAATACTTTATCAACTATAAACTATCCTATATTTTAATTAGTTAATAAGTTCTTTTAAATGATGCTTGCAATATAACGATCATTAGATTTCGATTCCCATTTTTTATCTAATTCCTTAATTATATCATCATATTAGTTAAATCTTTACTCTAATTCTTTTATTCTATTTTATTCTGAAATTTCTTTTTATTTTTATATGCTTTCAAATTCCTTTATTTTATCATTAACTTATTCCTCATATTTCTTGTATAGATTTCCAACTGCTTAATCCAAATGCCACCTCAATTCACTAACACTCTATTTAAAATATATTCATACTTAAGTATTAACATCACAGATTTATCGACTACTTTAATTTTCTTATTGTTGTTATAACAATTCCTCTTTAATCGTTCTCATAAATAAATTGTTGTTTGTAGCTAACAATTGAAATTCTTAATTTAGAGTACTTATTCTTAACAACAAATCTGTATTGATAGCTTATGTCATTTCTTTGTTATATATATAAGATTATTTTTATAATAATTAACTATAACAAAAATATAATAATATGAGATGAATAAAAAGTAAAAGGTCTTATATAGTTTAGAAAAATAATAACTTTAGAAAATTGTTTATTTATAAAATAAATTAATAAATTTATGATTAAAGAAAAAGTGATTTTAAGAAGTGAAGTTTATCATGTTTATTCTTCTGAACAATAGGAAAGAATGAAAGTGTATTTCGATTTATCAGAAAGTAATGAATATAGTGATTTGTAGAGTATAAATAATGTCTTGAACCTTGTTAAAAGTTAGTTGAAGGTGAAATTTGCAAAAAGAATTGTGAGAAGGTATTTGATGATTACACTAAATTACTATAACATCGTTATGAGGGAGACAAAAAACAATTAATAGATGCAAAAGTATATTTTCCTTTTATGCAACAATTAAGGTTTCAGGATTACCTTCATTTGATAGTTTCAGAAGAAAGGACAGGGGCTTCTTTTACAAAGTTTTTGGGTTTAATTTCAACGAATTTTGGGAACCTGATTAACGATAAATCAAATAGATCTGAGAAAAGATTAAATCAAATGAATCTGAATATGCAAAAAAAAATTTGTATTAAATAAAAACACTGTTAATATCAAGAATCTATTTCAAACCAAGAATGCTGCATTAATTCTTAGCATGTTGGTCTTTTATTTGGATCCATATCAAGCATCGAAGTTATTAGATTTTATAATTCTTTTGATCTCTTTTTCCAATCAAATTTTCTAAAGGGTATGGGACCTTATGTATACTTGTATCTAGAAATATAATAATAGATTGAACGACCCTTGAATTTGAGTAGGTTTATAACCACAACTCATTGTATACAATATTATTCCAAGTGACCATATATCTATTTTTGGAGTCACAATAGCATTATTTGTTATTTCTGGGGCAATGTAATTGGTTGTTCCACATTTCACTGGCATCAAACCTTGTCCTGTATTTAGATCATAAACATGCACCAATCCTAAGTCTCCTAATTTTACCTAATTAAAAAAGTCGAATACATTTCTAAAAACTTGATCCTCCAATTTTTCACAAAAGAGATTCTCTAATTTAATGTCACAATGAATATATCCTAGCCAAGAATCGGTAGAATACCTTGCGTATGCAGGTAGTCTAGTCCTTCCAATACATCTGACATGTAAGACTTCATCTTTGCTTCTGTTGATATTATCTTAAGTTCCTTGAAATTATAATATGAATTTTATTACAGTTTCAATTTTATCCCTAAAATAGTTAGCATTATTCATGTATTCTAAAATTAATGTATATTCTTCTTCATTTTGAAAACAATCAAATAATTCCACTAATTGATCATTTTTAATTTAAGAATGTACTTTACATTCCATCAAAGCTTATTTTCTTTATATGTCATTGAACAATTATTCTTTAAATATATGTTTGACTACAACTGTCTACTTATTATCTATTCTGATACTTGTTACAATTCATCATCATAGCCTAATTCAATTTAAGTTGGAGACATTTCTTCATTATATATTTCTTCTAAATCCTTATATCTGACTCTAAATTAATCCTTCGAAAATATTTTAGGTTAGTATTCTTTTATCATACCTACTTTTCTCTAATATTATATATTAATTACTGATTATTCAAAATAATACTCATTATTGATTACATAATAATTTCAAAGTTTCGAAATAATTAATTTCAATCTCTTTTTTATCAATTAATCATTTTCTCTATATTTCTTAATGAAATTTAGAAGTTATACAATTTTATAACAATATTGTCATTATTTATTTTAGATTTATTAAAAAATCTAGATAGATTAAAGATAACAAATAATAAAAATAGATTAGTATAAACTGATCAATTTTCATTAAGGATGTTCACTAAGTTATATTAAATCAAAAATAGAATTTTTAGAAGTATTTTATAAATAAGAAAAAGGAAAATATTATTCAATGATGTTAAAGTTAATTTAAGTTTGTTCTTTTGATTCTAAATCAGTTTCTTTGGGTGGGAGGTAATTAACTTTTTTTAATATTTGGATTTTATATTAGGACAATTTCATAAAAGAATTTGATTACCTCTTGAATTACTTTATTAATCCTATGAGAGACTTACTTAGCTTCCTTTAAACATTTAAGGGCTTAATTTTATGATCATCTATGGTGTATACATCATCTTTAATCTAATCTTTTATTTAATAATGTACTAAGGAAATTTCTTATTAAATTATCTTTTTTAATTTATGCTTAATTATATTAAATTTTGGTTCTAATACAAAGTAAATTTAATATGTTTTGAGCATTTGGATAAATTTTATAATAGATGCTTTAAATTATTAGATTTAACATAAAATAATATATCAAATTCCTATCACTATGTTATTATAATAATTTAACAATTAAGATGAAACAAAGTGATAATATGAATTAATTATGTATTCAATTTGATAGTTTCAACCTACAAGCTAAATAGCTAATAAATAACCCACTTAACCATATGTGATGACTAACATACAAAAATCCTAAATTATTAATAATAGTAAATTACTTTTGATTGTATCTGAAAAGTTGCGCTATACTTAAATGATATTGAAAGCGATAACAAAAAATAAAAATAAAAACACACAAGCTAATGCCCAGTTCCAAGCTGCAAAATTATTAATACAAATTATTGAGACTGATAGCAAAGGAAAATAAGTTGAAATTATTTCATTTAATCCATCAAATACTTTTGTTATCCTTGTCTAATTTGAATATTAAATATAAAATTATACATTTTATGTAAGATTAAGAGAGATAGTTGATTATTAAGGAACTGATTACAATTATTATGCTTATTATATTTATTTTTGCTATCCTTCATCTACTATGTTCATCTGCTGATTTTATTCAATATTCCCAACAATTTGTATTTCTAAATAAAATTAGCTAGTATTAAATACCTTAGCCTTAAAGACCATCAATATCATGTTTATTAGGATCATGCATTTGTTATTAGCTATATGCTTTTGCTCTATTTTCTTATTTATTCACATGAATGCTAGTCTTAATGTAAAATTTAAGGAGTATAGCATTAATGAAAAGTAAGAAGGGAAAGAAAAACCAGAAGAACTCAATAATTTGAGAAGATGTAATCTAATCAGACATTAGTAATTTGAATTAATAATTGTTATTTTTAGATGAAACAAAAATTATCTAAATTATTCCTTAAAAACAACTTGAATTAATTATGCTATCATTAATAACTAAAGGATTAGTATTTCTTTCAAAGTTTTATAATGAATACAGAATCATTTGTAATCTTAATAACAAATTTGAAATTAAATTAAATTTAAATTTTCTTAAAGACATTTTTATATAAATTTTAACAATTAAAATTAAGATAATATTAATCAAGAGTTCATTTTTCTTTCATCATCAAGAAATGATTTTTATACAAATTTGAAAAGTTTTCTAATTGTTAATAATTATTATATAAGTAGTTTGTATTATCATCTGAAAGAGTTTCTTCAGAATTAATCTCTACTATAACTGCACTTTATGAGATCTGCATAGGATTTTATAAAATGTTAAAAATAGATGATACTTTTTTTTCTATACATTCCATTGTAGAAGGAATTTATAAAGATTAGCTAGTAAATTTTATATATTATATTTACCATTTGAGTGAAAAATGCTAGATTTTCTCACTCTATTGCATCATTTTTGTCTGAGCAATTATCTCTTCTTCTTTACACCAATCAAACAAATTGTCATACTCAAATCCATGTCTTTATCCTAATTTTCTAAACAAATTTATTAAATAATCATAATCTGGTTCAACTGAGAAACCAATACTCTTAATATGACTCAAATAAACATATATTATTTACTCTAATGCTATTTAGAATTCAATTGGTAAATCTTAACAAATTTCAGAAGAGTTCAACTTAATCTTTTTCTCACCAATCAACTTCTATTTCTCTTTATTGTTTTAAAGAATCTAGTTTTGCCATGGTAGAACTCTTTATTCTAAATTAACAATTTTATTATACCCTTTAAGTAATAGTACTAGAATGTATATTAATGTTTCGAGATCATCTTTTCTACTCAATTCATGACCTTTATGAGCAGCAATAGGAGCATATCGAGTAGTTCCTACAAATGGTCGGCCATCTCTAAAAGGTCTATAAGTTATATACAGTAAATTTACATATGCTTTTGATTACTATCCTTGTATATCTTACTAATACCTAAATCTACAATGTAAATTTATCTCTTATAATACATAATATTTTCAGGTTTCAAATCTCTATGCAAAATGGATTTCTCATGAATATTTCTTAGTATTTATATTAATTAATCTGCAATCATTAAGACTGTTTTGAGACTGAATTTTCGATATTCCTTTAAATAATATCCTAAATCCTTTGATAACAATTGCATAACAAGAATATTTTATCCATTGTGAGTTCCATTCCAATAAATTTAAGGAATTCCTATAATTTTTTACAAACGAGTTAAGGCTTAGACTTCTCTTTCTAAAGTTTAAGGTTTGTCTTTTTTCTCAATTTTGATTGCAACAGAAGTCTTATTTAGAATATTCTCACCTTCATATACTACTCCATAACTACCAGCTGATAATTTTTTAATTAGCTGATATTGATTATTTATGTAATTCATATTAACATAAATTTATTTAATCATAATTAAAATTAAGGTTAAGGTTGTTAATGAATAAATTTGAAGTTTCTGAGTGTTGAAGATGCTATAATAAATTAAATCAATAAGTGAGATGCTCAAAGTAAGGAATAATCAAAGAGTACCTTTTAATACTCTATCTTTAGACAAATACTTTAATTTGACAATTTGGATGTCAACCTACACTCTATTATTGCATATACTAATTATAATTAAAACTATAATAAAACATACATCTTATAATATACCATATATATCTTCTAAAATTAATTTATTAAATATTATTTTTTAAATTAACTCATATATATTCAAGAGATACTGTCATCTCTGAGTGGTTTATATGCATTATAGATTAATCGATAATAAATATATATTTATAAGTTCAATAAAATGACATCAGAGTGTTCTTTAGAGTGGAAATATATGCCAGTCACAGGGGTTTTAGTTGATAAAAAATCAAATAAAGTGATATGGGAGCTCAAATCTGAAGATTCTAAATGGCCAAAACATTTATTTACAGTCTCTATTTCTTAGTAAAAAGAGTTCATGTCTGATGCTGAACTAGGGTGGAATTGGCACAAATCATGGAACTTACCTGACATTAATTACACAATAAATGTACTGATTATTCATGTATAAAGTTTAAAAACAATGATACAACTATGAATGACTTTAGAGGAGGGGTTTTGGAAGTGTAAATGTTTGTAATCAAAAAGGGACTCATTACAAATCAATATATAAGTTTAGGACTAAGAGGAAATAGTAAATAGACCGTATTTGTACCTTCTATAGCATTTAGTGGATTGAAATTTGGAACCACATCTTACAATAATAAAGTAATTAAGAAATTTATGTTTTAAGCACTCCAAGTTTAATCTTATATTCGTATTATCTTATTCCAGAAAAGATGAAGTATTGATATTAGACTCATAAATATCATCAGATGTGTTTGTTGACTCAAGAAATAGATGTAGTCATAGTAGTGGAGACATATCTTAATAAATGTTTTTAGATTTATTTCCACCATTATTAATTGATTAAATTTTGTATAAAAGAGAAAATGCAAAATAAGACTGTAAATTTAGTTAGATCGATAATTCTTTACAAGGTTTTGCTAATTACTATACTTCTCCTAACATTAGGAATAAGATTAGACATCCTCTTTTTATGATAATGAGATTTTCCAAATGTATCAGATTATTTTTTGATGCTGATTTTATAAAAAAGTCAGAGAGTATATTAATGCAAGTGTTATCATATTTAAATTAAGTCAAATAACAATTGAGCCAGTCAAAAGAGATGAAACTATTAATAAATGTTGAAAATTCTAATTAAAACACATTAAAGAAAGTAAATATTTATTATTAAATTACAGGTTTTAGATATAATTAAATAGTTGGAGAATAATTATTATGAAATATGCACTCAAAGGGCCAACATTCCAACAAACTCAATAGAAATAACAGATATCTACTCTTTAACGAGAGAATACAAGAGGAAATACCAAAATTTTTTAAAACATGCAGAAGGTAAAAAATAGAATGAAAACTCCAATGCTACCAAGGCTTAAAAGAGCTAATTAAAACACAATTAGAAATACCTTGATCCATTTGCTTACTAAGTTGACCCTAATCACTATTAAATTCAAGTTAATGCTAATCAAATACAATCAATTTAAGGGCAGATTCATTCAATATCATAAAAAAAGTAATTAAATCAAGATGTCCAAATAAATAAAGAATAATTAGTAAAGGAAGAGAGAGACCTACATATTAATCCAGAAAAGGAATAAGAAAATAAGATCATTTAGAAAGATAAGTAAATCTAATATTTATTTTATAGAAATTTATACGTTCACCCTTGTATGAATACCCATTTAATGAATAATTAATTTTAAGCTCCTGAGGTAATAGTATATTTATGTAGATCTACAACCAATTCTAAAATCATTAATACTACCAACACGATTACAACTTATTCTTATAAGGTTACCATAACAATTAGTAATACGGAAACTTTAATTTAAATTATCCTTATTATTATCATCAATATCATCAATATCATCCAAAATAATGAATTATAATATAATTATATATTCAGAAAAATTATTTATAAATTTCCAATTTTCCTAATTATCTTATCTATCATATATCTTATTAGTAATTTCTATTCTCTACAGGAACTAATTTTCTAAAAGGTGCTTTATGTTTCCTCCTTTAAGATATTTAATCAATTGATGAATTATTTTTTATTAAGTTTTTTTAAAGCTCTTTTTGATCTTTAATTATTTTATTTAGACTTGATGTTTCTCTAACCAACTAATTCAATCCTTCTACCTATCAATAAATATCTAGTCTACCTATAAATTTTAAATTGAATTTCCTTTTGCAATTAATTCATTCACTTTGTCCTATCTTTCTTCAAATCTTTATATAAAATTCTTTGGTCTCTTGTAAACACCTAAACTGTTAATTGATTTTATGATTTCCAAACCTTGGGCCTTTATTTTATTATTTGTTTCCACTACTTCTGACCTAGATCTTAATTATCTTTCCTTAACGTTAATAAATTAATACCCACAACTTATTACCATGTCTTTCTGCATCTGTTTAAATTAAATCTAATAGTTTTCTATCTTCATTTTTTTCTCTTTCTCCTTAAATTTTATTATAAATAGATTAAGAAACATGTCTTTTACATCTTTATGCTGATTATACTACTCTTTGTTACCAATTTATTTATTATTATTCAAAAGATTTCATGATCTTATCCTCTTTATCAGCACTTACTATATCAGCTTAACCTAAATTTGATAGGGGAAGTTTGAATTGATTCTATTTAAATTAGATTTGCAATTATTATATTTCATCTTCAACCTAGATAAGCTCCATATCAAGTTTAATATATTCACCTTCCTCTATAACTCTATTTTTTGGTTTTTATGCACCCTTGGTTTTATTCTCTTTATAACAATTAGGTATAGTTTTTGTATTTAATGGTGAATCTTCATTTTATGAACCATCATTTAATTTTTTATCCATTATTTCAGGATTACCAACTATGTAGTAAGGAACTATCTTTCCATTTCTATATAATCTTTGTGAATTAATCTCATTTTAAGTCGTAAAAATATTGGCATTTTTGTTTACATTAATAGACTTTCTCAATAAATAATGTTAAATTGAAGACATTAAAAAAATAATTATATAAAGGTAGTTTATAAATATATATATATATTTTCATAGAATTTTGAGCATTCAATAATTCAAATATGTAATACTTAAGACTCTTATCCTCAGTCAATGTATCTATTTTTTTATTAATCTCATTTTAAAATGACTTTATCTATTCAAAATTATGTTATAACTGGAAATGACTCTAAAATTTAATTAAAATAATACAAGTTCAAATATATACTTAACTTAAATTTTTTATATTAGTCCTTAGAGTTATTGAAATTTAATATAAGTTAATATATGTTCTTAATACAAATTCTTTTAATTATATGTTAATATTAGCCTTATTTATATTAATGTTTATCCATTTATTATACTTTAGAAATTAATGATGCATTAATATATAACACAATTTGAGATACCTTCACTTTTATAGTGAATTTAATGGAAAGAATTAATGATTTATTAATATTTTCTGGGTATCACATCTACATTATTAAATTGATTAGATATAATATATTTTGAATGTATTTTATATATATATTAGAGACTATATAAATAGAAAGTAAATAAATTTATTTGAAATATTATTTTAAATAACGGAAGATATGAGTTCTCTTTTAAGGCATAATGATGAAGCAGGTATCTAGAAATATAATAAAATAGCTACTGTGGCAAATATACCAACTCCATAAAGTCAAGATTATGATTGGGTTTTGGTTTCTGGATTTATCGTAATTTTGACTTAAGTTGGGTTTGCATTTATAGGAGCAGGATCAGTCAGATATAAGAATTCACAATCGGTTGTGATCAAAGTCTTCTTGGGATTATTTTTAACAGTGTTGATTTGGTGGTTGGTAATTGATAAAATAAATCCTTTTAGTTTGGTTATGGCTTTTCTTTTGGAGATGATTTCTAAACAAAATTCATGGGAGGAACAAAATTAGCCGGAGCAAAATGGGAAGCAACATCTTATGGCAATGATTATACAAACTTTGGTAAAAATAAAAAAATAATTTAAAATTAGTTTTCAGAGCATCAGGTGCAGCAGTTGGAACAGCCATATTGGCAGGAGCAGCAGCTGAAAGAATGACATTCTTAGCTTGGTCAATCTTCGCCGTATTATATTCTGGTTTTATTTATGCAGGATTAACACATTGGACATTAGCAGCAGGATGGTAATTAAAATTCAAAAATGTTATAGGTTGAGCACTCTTGGATTTAAAGATTTCTCAGGTGCAGGTGTTGTTTTCTATGCTGCAGGTGTAGCAGGATTGATTTTAACAGTGTTATTGAAACCCAGAAAGGCCAGATTTGATAATGGAGCAACACTTGATTTTAACAGACATTCTCCATTATATATTGGATTTGGATCATTATTGGTCTTAGCTGGATGGCTTTTCTATAATGGTGGAGTTGTTAGTTAAGGAGCTAAATCTCAATATGTGTAAGGTTTAGTTGCTGTTAACACATTAATTGCTGGAGCCACAGGTGGATTCTTGAGTTTTGTTATTAGACACTTCTAATATGGAACCTCAAATTTAGCAGCTTTATCTAGAGGTGTTATTTGTGGATTAGTTGCTGTCAGTGCAGCTGCAGATGATATGAAGCCATGGACAGCATTCCTTTATGGTTCAATTGCTGCTTTGATCTACAGCTTTTTGGCTAAAGTTATGCCTGCTGCTCATATTGATGATCCAGCTGAAGTAGTATCAGTTTATCTTGTAATCATCTATTTGAATTATTATAGGGTTCAGGATTTGTAGGAATTGTTTTATCAGCATTATTCGACACTAAAGCAGGAGCATTTTATGGATTTGGAGGAAAATTATTAGGCCGTCAATTATTAGGATTATTGATAATCTTTTCTTGGGTTACCTTCTTTACATTAATTATACTTCTAGCTTTCAAAGGTTTTGGTATTTTGAGAATTGATGCAGAAACAGAAAATATTGGTATTGATAAAGCTTAATGTAAATTAAATATAATAGATTTTAGGTTTGGGTGAAGCAATTGTATTTGCTAACTAAGTTGATGAAGTTCCACTTGTTTAATAAACTGAATTAGGAAATCTTAGATCAAGTTAACTAGGATCAGGATTAAGATCTGGATTCAAATGAATCAATTAGATAAAATTATAAATTATAAATTAGAACATTTATTTATAAATTTCATTCTTCTTTTTTTAAAACATTTAAGAATTACTTTGCAGCATATTCATAATCTTCTAAATGGTTATAAATACTGGCACTGAATCTAGCCCAAGATCTTCCATCAAACTCAAAGACTACAACAAATACATTGTATTTCTCATAGCACTATAACAATAATATATTATTATTACTGCTTTTTAGCATTCCAATATGTAAGGGTGATCTTTGTGTGGTACTAATACATTAACCATAGCAGAATGCATTGCTTTATCTTGAACTAATAATTCAGTATTCCAAATTTTTGCAACTAACTCAGTTCCTTCCCATGCTAAATTTTCACAATATTCAATAATTTGTTTTAGTCCAAATTAGTTAACATAGTTAATTCCATCTATCACTGAAAGTATAACACTTGCATCTCGAGTGCCGTAATACTCAAATTCTTTTTCAATACCTGCTCCATAAAATACTGATATAGTATTATTATGTATTTAATTTAAATATTTCTCCTTCATATATAATAAATTAACACTACACGGACAGAATGCCCATTTATTTAAATTTGTGAAAAAGAAATCAGGATCCAACTCTTTTAAATTAATTTCACTGATTCCAGCACCATGTGCTCCATCAATGATGCTTATTACGTCATATTTTTTGCATAATTCAACAAATTCTTTGGTTGGTAATTTTATTGAAGGTAATGATGAAATATTATCCAAAATGGCTACTGTTATCTTCTTTGTTTTCATATTTTCTAATCATATATATTTTATCATACCTTCTAACTATTACAAAATAATTTCATTCTTCAAATCTTCCACTTTTAGTTCTATCTTGCATGTATTCACTTTGTAATGATTATTCATATATTTTATCACATTTTAAACCATTGGGTAAGCAATATTCAAATATAGTATTGTATCCTTATCTGATAATCCCAAATCTCAAAGATGTTAAAGATGTATTACTTTTAATAATGCTATTCATGGACTCTGCTGAATTATTTGTAAAGAAACATTAATTAAAGTTTGCATTCAAGAATTCTGCTGCAGTTTTTCTTATTATTGGAGATTCCTTTGGAATTAAATATCGAACAAAACTATCAGGATTTTCAAGAAACTTTTTTTAATTTTCAAATCGTTATTTTAAGACACATTTTGGGATATATCCAAAACTACTATGATTTACACAAGTATATCCAGATTCAATTACAAAATCATCCTTTAATTCTTTTCCAAAGTTTTTAATCATCAAAAAAAATCTTTAATTATTTAAATCGAATTAATTAATAATTAATAATTGAATAAAATAAAATTTATATATTTTTTATTTGAGAGTGATTTTTTAATATAATACTGAATAATTATCTCTATTTTATAATATTTACTAAATTATTATTTGATTATAATTGTTAATTAACTTATCTTATACAAACTCAATTAGTTATGCTTTAAAAGAATTATAAAATATTTTAGAAATATGCTCCTTCATCTTTCATCCAATTTCCATTATGATCACCTTCAGCAATATGATATTCACGCTTAACCTGACAATTTTCAGATAATTAAATTAGCATTTTCATATGATTATATGATACTAATTCATCCTACCCCGCTTATCATATATATTTTAAATACATGAAATAAATAGAATCGGTAATTTAATTTTTTGAATTGTATCACAGCTTCTCCATTAATTTTTTGAAAATAGCTAATTTGTAATTTTTAAATTGGGAACTAAATCATTAACAACATCAGTAATTGAAGTAAATGTGTTTTCTAATATGACTGCTTTTATTTTCTCTTTTTTTTAATCTTAAAAGAAATTAGCAGCATAAATTGCTACTGCTCCACCAAGACTCCTTCCATGAATAAATACATTATCTTTATCTATTTCCAAACTAGTAAAAACATGTCTAACAATGGCAATAGCATCCTTTTGAATCCCAATTTGATTTGGACTTCCTGTACTTTCATCATATCCTCGATATGCTACAGCAACTACATTACATTTTAAATTATAGTAATATTTCTCAAAATAATCCAAACGATACCCAAGATCTAATATAATAAAATAATTTAACTTCCTGCATTCTCATGAAAAAATATCAATGTTGGTGCTTAAGCTGATTAAACCTATTAAATAAACCATCCCTTTAATTCAATATTATCATGCTTTATAGATATTGGTTGAAATTTTAAGTTTCTAATTATTTAATATAATACCTTGAGGCTGGAGAACGATAATTTTATGGATTTTATTTTGATGTCTACTATCCTTCAATATCTTTAAGATTAATGTTTAATAAAATACTTGGCACATATAATATTTTCTCTTAAAACAACTTAACTCCAAAAAGTAATGCAGCTAGAGGACCAATTCCACAAGGGGTTTAATTTAATAAAAGCTCAACGAAGTTTGCAGATATTTTAAGTTACATATTAAAATAATCAATTATTAATTCTTGTTTTTAACTCAACCAAAGATAGAAAATATACTCTTCCTTCCTTTCACAGGACTTTTATCATCTATATTTTAAGTTTGTCTGTTTGTGAGACTTTGTTATTGTTATTTATCTAATTTTTAATATTTTTATTGAATAATGCAGAATTGAGCATTTAATTATGTTAATTGTAATTTAGATCTTAAAGCATCTGATTCTGCTCTCTTTAGTTCATCTTTTAAAAAATTAATTTCTTCAGCTAAACTCAATTTTGTAGTTAGATAATGTGTTTCCATTGTATTTAAACACAATTTTAATTTCTCTAATTCTAATTTACTCTCTTTATCTTATTTAAAATTTAATTTAGATTTTCTTAGATTATGTATTTCTAATAATTGAGATTTTAATTCTTTTTATAATATCTCAACAGTTTGTTCTAGATTTGAAATTTCTAAATTTTAGATTCTAGTATATATTAAATGAATATTTTTTACTTAATTGTATGTTTCGCATCAAGTAATGCATCTTTAATATTTTCATATTTACATTCATGTCCAACTCTTCTTCTTGAACTATTTTTGGTTTAGAAAGAACAATATGAATCTGATAAGTGTGAAGTATGTGTTTATGATATAGAATGAGTTGGGGAATCAACATGAGTATTATCATGATTTTAACAAATTTGACTATCTTTGAGAAGATCGCTTAATAAAGCATTTTAATTTAATGTTATTTCATGATCATTGAATTCAAATTTCTGTGAATGAGATTAAATAGCAATTTTTATTTGTTATTCATAATGAATAGTTAATTTTTATAATTGTTCATTTTATTCTTAAATAACTTAATCCTATTCATTAGTTTATTATTAAAGAGTTTCAGTTAATTCCTTATATTCTTAAATTCCCTATATATATTTTCTATTTTAATTTTCAAGATAAACTTATTTTCTAATTAATTCTTCTTTCTGTTTTGTCATATTTTATTTTTCTCTTTGTAATTGTGAGAATTACTTGTATGCATCTTCACATTTCTTATCACTTTTAATAATTTACTATAAAGCATATCTTAATCGTTCACTAATCTCCTATAACTTTTTATCATATAGAATTTATTCTTAAGTTTTTTCATCTCTCAAAACATTCAATTTTTTTTCTTATTCATTTAATAGTCTTTCATAATATTTATTCTTCTCTTCTAAAATATTTATTTAATGTAACAAATCCTATTCAACCAATTTCTTTTAATTTATTTCAAGCTCTAATGATTCAAATATGCGATTAGTAATAATTCTTTCAAGATTAGATAATTACTCTTCATGAAGTGATTATTAATGTTCTATGTTATATTAATATTCTTATATTTTATTTTCCAACTCCTGAATATCATAAATTTGAATTTGAGTGTTATTATTCTCCATTTAGGAATTATTTAATTTTTCATTTTATTTCAATAATTCAATTTCTTTGGCTTATTCAGATATTGTAAATTCCTTCTCAACAATTATAGCAATAGCAGTTTCCTCCATTTTTATTAATTATTGTTTCAAATCATTAATCTTATCAGATTCCAACTTTCCTTAGAGTTACTAGATTTCTTTCATCAATTTGATCTAAAAAGTATTCAATTTATAAATATACCTCATTCTCTTAATATATGAGTATTTATTCTTCAGCTTTTCCCAATTATTCTTACATTTATAAGGCAAATTGCTATAATTAGGTTTCATGAGTTGATTCAATTTACTTGGTTAATTCTATATCCAATTCTTCATTTCTTTTCTTTAATTAATCTAGGGAATTGATTAACTTTGATAGTCTTAAGTGTTTACTTCTAAATGTTGTTATTTGGATTGAAATTCTTAAAGTCTAATCTACTTTTTTAAACTCTCAATTTCAAGTTATTGTGTTTTAACAGTGTCAATAAACTAAATATATAGAATTTTGATTACAAGTTTCTCATCTTCTTCTTAATTCATTTATTAAATTATTATATTTGTTATTTTAAATATTTATACAACTAAAGTTATGATGATGGATTATAGTTTTGATAACTTTGAAGTGAATGAGAGTAGAATAACTTTGAATGTAAATTTGAATTGTTATTATTTTGTATAGAAAGATGAAGAAATAAAGAAGTTAACATTAGAAGAAGACTTATCAGAGATCAAACGAGCATAAATAATTTTAATGAAGGGATAGCAACGTTAAAAATAAGCTGTAATTTATTTTCCATCTATTTTTTGTTTGTTAGATATATAACAATCTAAACAGATTGTTATCTCTTGGTTTTGATTAATTGTATCAATATATACGAAGTGATATAATGGAGTAAAGTGAAGAAATACAAATAATTGCAGCAAGATCTTTACAAGGTTGCAAAGTAAAGCCAAAAGAAATCATCTAATTGGCATTGCATTTCATTTAACTATATTAATGGAAATTAGCATAGGCTTGGATGCCTGTGTTTCAAAATTTAGTGTTACTGATTGATTATAAAGAATTTTAGACTTATTTGGAGAAAATGATTATCCAATTTAGTGAACCTAAATAACCAGAAATAGGCAGATGGGTTGGAGCTAAAATGATTGTATGCATTTCGCCTGTGTTGAAGGATGAAATGAAAGGACCAATATTAGATAGGGCTCGTTTATTGTGTTCTGATCCAGATAATGAAATTAGGGAACTAGTTGCAAATGAATTACTTGCTTGTTTGATATGCAACTTGTCAGGAGAATTAGTGGAATAATACTTTATTGATAAGATTAATGAATTATTGTATGATACCTAAATAAATGTGAAAAAAAGTATGATTAAGACTTTCTTAAGGTTTCAACACAAGTTTCCTAGAAACAGTTACAATGTAATTTTGAGATTATATAGTAAAAGATCAAAGGAACAACTATTTTTATTGATTGTTTATCAACAAGCAATTTAGAGTTGTTGTGTGCTGCTTTGCAATATTGTGGAGAAACATTTGTACAAATCCAAGATTTGATTAATGATGAATTTAAGAATAAATTTACTATCTTATATCAAAAATTTGGATAGCATTAAAATGATGAGATTAGAAAATGGTATTTATATAATTTACCTGGAATTATCTTAAATTTACATGAAGGCCCTTATGCAAGTTAGATTTTAATGCCCTATGCAGATATTTTAATATAGGATAAGAGTCATTAGAACAAATTGCTAGCTTGCAAAATATTGCATGAAATTTCGAAATAGTTTGATGTAATTGAAGTACATAAATCTTAAAGTACAGTTATGTGTTACAAAAAATGTGGCATTTGTTTGAGTGTGTGATCTAGAGTGAAGATCTTGATTGCATATTAGCCATCAATTTATCTGAAATGTATAGGTTATTGTAGGGAAACGAAGAGAATCAAGAGAAGCTAGTAATTATATATATTTAGTATTCCTCTAGAAAACTTAGTTCAAAGAAATTAATTAATAATTGCAAAAAGTCTATCAAAAATGCTTAAGCAATTATTAATAAAATTAACTATTTTTAGAGCATCTTCTCAAATTCCTACATCTAATAAACAAAAAGCATTTCGAATAATACATGCTACCAGTCATTTACAAAGATTAATAAACTATTGATTCAGACCTTTTATCTATGAAATGTTTAGCAAAATTCTATAGTGTTTGTCAAGATTATGAAATCCAAATTAAAATTAAAGATACTATGAATCTAATGTTTTTCAGAGGTAATAACAACAAAAGAGTGAGATATGTTTTTTGGGTATCCAATCTTGTACCATTAATCAGTAGGAAACGATTCCAAGAACTCAATGTAATTATTGTTTACATTCTCTATATAGCTCAATTAAATAGTCTCTTATAGCTCTGACAAAGCTGCAAGTGTTCAAATACAATTAATTAAATCTTTGCCTCAAATCTACTAATATTTAGAACCTATTGAATATAACCTAATAAAAAATGTCAAGGGAATAACACAGCAATCTTTGGCCAAAGATGTTTTCTTCTAAATTCAGTAAAGATAATAGCAAAATCAAAACTTTTAGGAAGAATAGAATTTGCTCATTCAATAAGAAGAAGCTGTTTTTACTTAATTTAGTTAACAATAAAAATAAGAAAAGGGAAATGATCTCATTTAAAATAATGAGTATGCAAATAAATATCTCAAAAAACCAATTCCCAAATTGGTTTAATAACAATCCAAAAAGACTCCAAATGCATCTACTTCTGTGAGGTATTTTAATTTTTAAATATTTTTTTAAATTTAGATTAGCCAATCAATCATTTGGAGAACTCACACCTCAATAATAATAATAATAATAATTTAAAAGAGTTCGTAGATATACTGATGCTGCAAAATCAACTTCCAAACCTTCATCTAGACCTAGTGGATTTACACAAAAATGAGATTACGAATATTAATTTAAAACATTCACATATATTAATTAATAAATTAATTATGAGTCGATAAGTATATGTTGGGCGTTTGAGTTCCAGGATCCGAAGAGAGCACCTTCAATAAGAGTTTGAGAAATTCGGGAAAATCAAAGATATTGATTTACGAAATACTCATGCTTTTGTTGAGTTTGAAAATGGAGATGATGCCAGAGCAGCCATTTAAAAAATGGACAACAAACGATTGAATGAAGGCAGTGATCGTATCACAGTCAAATCAAGAGGTAGAAAAAAGAGATGGATGAAATTGAAAAGATGATCGACCGTAAGGTGCAAGAGGACCCACATCCAGAGACGTATGTTTCAATTGCGGCCGTAAAGGACATTGGGCAAACGAATGTAAAGAAGGTATACACTTATCCCATTTCACCAGGGGACTTACGAGACACATGTTATCGTTGTTTTAAAAAAGGTCATGTACGAAAAGATTGTCCAAAATCAAGATCACCTTCAGATAGAAGAAAGTAAAAACTTAATATATTATTAGTCGTCGAGATAAAGATAGAAAGAGAAGAAGATCATCATCTTCATCTTCTAAGTCTTCTGAATCTTCTAAATCTAGAAGAAGATATAGATAATAATAGAAACAATAGAAGAACCTAACAGAAGATCACCTTCTTCTAGTGAGAGCAAATCCAAACCTTCAATATCATCACAAAGCTCTAGGTATTTAAAAATTATTAGTATAATTTAAGCAAACAACCATGATTTAATGAGTGTATTGTTATATTCATAAATCAACATATAATATTATCTTATATCATAAAATAAATATATTATGATTTAATAATTACATCACAGAATTGGAAAAGAAACCAAAGTTGATTTTGCAGAAAAAAGAATAAGAAATTTATTTAATATTGACGTTCTCTAAAATGTTCAAGTTAGGAGATCTTAATTTATTCATTAAATTCATCCAAATCCTAAATCCCTTATATAAGAAGGTTATATTGTTCATTCTTTACCTCTAAGAAACTGTGATATTATGAAAATATACAATTACCCTAAGTAAAAATTAAATTATAGTCCACTCCATACAGGAAATGATCAAACTCCTTAAATTACACAAGTGAAAATTTAAAGAATTAAAACAACTGCTAAAAAGGATAGATAGATCCAAATATCAACTGACGTTCATTCTAATAATGTGGCAGTAATGCCTGCTTTCTATACTAAACATTAATGTATCATATTATTAAGTTGAGCCTACAGTAAAACGACAAAATCTATGCTATCAACAGAAAGTATTGCAATGAGGATTCGATCACTTAGTAGAGTCAAAGAAAACCTTCAAGATTCCTAGATTTCACAATAAAGATCAACAACTCCTAATGGTAGAAAAAGACTTAGCTAATACAAACTTATTTTACACTAATAAGTCAATAGTCTTTTACAAGATTCATTTTTTAATTGAATAATTCTACATGTATATATATTTTTATTATAAATAAATTTTTTTGAATGTCAACAGTAATCATCAATGAAGATTATGATTCTGATTTTGAAATCTTTGAATAAAGATTTCAATAAAGTATACATTTTAGTTTAACAATTAAAAGAATAATAATTATAATTTAAAGAGCAATTACTCAAACATAATTAGAATAAAGATTATGATTGCAATTTAATATCTCATATCCCATACCCAATGGATGATACATAGATTAAAGAAAAGAATTAAAAATATATCAAATCTTCTAGAATTAAATAAAAGTCATGATTTAGAGAGTTAGAGAGTGAGAGAGTGAGAGCGTTCATAAACTTCATCAATTAATTGTTTTCCATAAAAAATAGCAAGACAAATTTAAAAGGAAACTATTTGTATAAATAAAGTTACTTACCTAAAACTCCATAAACTAAAGTAGCTTATGGATCAACTAAAAAATTTAATTGCAATAAGAATTACAGGAATTTAAATAATTAGAAATCTCCTTCTAATGTTTCTACTTGTGAACAAAATCAGCAAGGACTCCAGAACAACAAAACAATATATTGGCATATTATCACCTTCTCCTTATAACTCTTGGTTAAAGAAAGATTATGAGAGCAAATCAAAATAATATAATTTGTAATCTCTCATCCATAAATCAAATCATATATAAAAAAAGACTGAAACTCGTCAAATAATGAAAATTGAAGAAAATGCTAAGAACAAAAAACAGTAAGAAAAGAAGTTGGAAAATAAGGTTGGCAAAAAAGGGGTTTTGATCAATGGTATGATTCATAAAAGAAATGGTAAGACTTAGTATTACTATGATAGGTTGAGACAAACTGAGGAGAAAATATTTAAATAAAAGCTGTAAATGGAGTAGGAGTTAAGTTAAGTGAGTAAGAACAATTTAGTTAATACCCTGAAATTCATGATGGCTCTAGATATATTGTGTAGAAGAAATATCATAAAACTAGTTTATTCGAAAGACAATAGTTTTATTAAGAGGAATTACAATACAAGTAGTTTTAAAAGAAATTACGAGAGGAGGAGGATAAGAAAATTAATTAAATTAGAATAAGTCCATTGTCAAGAAAAATACTAAGGAGTACATCTCCTAAATCTAATTGTTCTTTTACTATTTGCAACTCATCCAACTAAAATTATCCAACAATAATAAGAAATGATATTTTTATGCTCCTTTAGTGTTTTGGTGTGTATTAGATGATTATATTCTCACAAATCAATTTTTTAATAATATTGTATTATAATTTCATTTAAAATTATAATATGAGTTCTCTCTTTTTCAAATGTATGACTTGTAATTAAAAACCTGCTACCATCAAATGCTCAGAATGTAAACCTGGACAGATATATCAGATATGTTATGCTTGTGATATACAAATCCATAATAAAAAATGTCCAATTGATTCTCAACATAAAACAGAAATTATGCCATATCAAGGTATTCCTTAATATAACATCAAATAGAAATGTATATAAAGAGTTAATCTGCTGCAGGTATTCGAAATTAATAAACATAAGTAATCTATATCAATTTGAATTGTTAGAGTAAACCTGAATTAAAATAGAAACCATAATAATAATAATAATAAATTCAACATCAATAACCATTAGCCTCTGCCTCAATTTAATAATTTGTTACTTCTCAAAAGATGGGAAAATTTGATTTGGATATTAAGAGTATCTAATAAAGTAAACCGAATTCTGCTTCAAACAAGGAGATACCAAAAGCTACATAGGTTTAATAGAATAAATCTGAAACACTCTAACAATTAACAAAAGTTAAGAATAACCATATTGGAAGATAAGAAGATTAGGAATTAAATTCTGTAATTTATGATTTAAGTTTATAGGATCAATCTAAAGAGTTGACAGTTTAGATTAAAAAAGAACAAGAATATAATTAAAAATTAAAGAATGAATTGTAATAAACCAAAGATTAACTTTAAAATATAAATAAAGATGTTGAAAAAAGAATGTATTTTTATTTATAATTAATAAGATAATAAAATCATAAAGATTTGGAAAAGAAGATAAATGATCTAAAGAAAGAATACACTGAAGACAAAAAGAAAACTGAATAATTGTCTGATGATGTATAATCTCAAAATATTTCTACTAGATTAAAAAATTAAAAGAGCAATTAAGAAACACTGATTAATAGGCAAATAAGAAAATAGATTAATAAAAGAAAAAATATGAATAATAGCTGAAATAATTAGAATAAGTAATATAAGAGAAATAGGATTAAATTGAAGAGATTGCCCAAGAATTCTCAAATTATAATTTTGAGGAAATATAGGCTAAAATGGAAGAAATGTCCAATGACAATAATTAGAAAGATTAATATATAGAAGAATTATAAAACTAATTATAGGAGAATAAATAAGGTGGAAGATAAAATGATAATTAAGCAATTGAAGATGAAAAATTACAGATGTAATTGGAATAAAAAGATTAAGAAATTTAAAAACTAGAAGAATTAATAGAAAATTTTAAATAGTTATATTAACATATGTTAGATGAGAAATAAGCTTTGGTTGATGAAAACGAAAAGTTAATAACTGAAAATAATCAATTCAGAGAATTATTTAGTGTAAATATTGATAATATTTAGTAAAATTTACATTTATTTGGAATTGATCCAGACGATTTGGAAGATGGTGAAGATGATGATGATGAAACTAAAGCAGAAGCTGAGGCAGAAGATTATCGTTAACATGATGATGATGACGGTTGAGAGAACATATTTTATTGTGAATTTTGTATTATTAATATATTAACTTTAAGTGTAAATATATTTGCACTTATAAAATTAAATTATATTTATACTATTAAATTATATAAATCGTTTTTTAAAACATTCCTTTATTTTTATGAAAATAATACCTAAGTGTTTATACTTCTGCTAAAGCAAAGAACTTTTTGAATATTTAGACAAATATTACAAAGTTACTTAATAACTAACATAATATTAAGAAATATTTATGACTCTAAATTTTTTTCTGATATTGAGTATCAAACATATATTAAGCAAAGAGGATCAATGTATATTTATATTTTATATAATAGGAATTCAAATGAATGGCCAAAATATATGTTAAATATATTTCAGACAATATTATAGTTGAATATTAAATTGAAAAATTTAGAATAGACAAAATTCATATGTAATACTAATTAAAGGGAGAGTTATTCAACTCTTGTGAGAAAAAAGGTAAGGTTGAATTGGTTTACGAAAATTAATACAAAATATCTTGTTTTTAACTAATAAAAGACTAATGGAAAATGAAAGAAAAGACCAGAGAAAATATTAATATTGTTAACTTTGATTTATCTATGTCTTTATTAGATCATCATTTTGGTTTTTCTGCCACCAACAAATAACAGTCAAATGGAAATGGCTTGTTTTGTTTCTTATAATCGTCTAACAGTTTTTCCAAGGCTTTATAGAAAGTATCTATTTATTCTTTTGTAGAATTAGCCAAGATGCCCTCTATTTCTGGATTGAAGAACTCTTCTATATTTTTCATACTAACGACATCAAATGGAGCCATTTATTACCAACAAACTATTTATAGAATAATTAAAAACCTGAATTTATAAATCCTGCATTAGTGGCTAAGGTGATTAGTTCTTCAGGATTTGAAACAAATCTTCCTCCTTACATTCCAACTGGAGATAAACCAGTTTCAAAAGCCAACTCCTTCAAAAACCACAAGGCTGCACAGTTCTCTTACTTTCCCCAAACTGTGATTCCAAATTTTCCTCCAGGTTTCAACACTCTGAATGCTTCTTTTATAGCCTTTTGTTAATCTCCAATAAGTTAATAAACAAGATTGCTCACATAAACGTCGAACATTTCATTCTTGTATTGACTTAAATCCTCAACATTTCCAAAAGATAAATGATAATGTATCTTTTTGAAAAGTTCGTCATCTAAATTACTAATATAAATACCTAAATTGACTTTATCCACTTCCTCTTGAGTCAATAGGTCTAAAGATCCAATTTTCTCTTAAGTTAAAGACTTTTTCATTCTTGCTCCAGCTCTCTGAACCATTTATTAACTTATATCAAATCCATACAAATGAGCATCAGGTTTCTTTTAATTGATCATATGTTAATGTAAGAATCCAGCTCCACAACCTGCATCTAAAATGCTTATACATATATTTATTTTATATACCTGTCAGCCACCTCATAATGTACCATATTTAATAGGGTCATACAAAATACAGATGTATTTTTTTAGATTCTTCTGGCATACTTATCACTGAAAGAATCCCATCCTTTGGTGGTTCTAAAGAAACTATCTTGCTATTGCTACATCGATTTAATTAATTTAATAATAAAGATTTGAAAATAAAATAATTGTTTAAATACTACAATTTAATTAAGTGATAATAATTGTATATTGTTTTCAATTTTATATATATAACATTGTTCATTTCTTTCCGTATTAATTTGCTGAAAATAATATTTAATTAGAATATATATTTATAAAAAGATCATTAAAAATATATTTAATTAAAATGATTAATAACAAGCAAAAAGACAGATACTCAAACACAACATCCTCTATGTATAATCATGATCTTTACAATTAGGTATATTAAATCAACCATTTCCAATCCTAATGTGAAATCAATTATCCAGGCTGTTTCTACAATCTTACATTCCTAAATGTAAGAAGACTAAGAATAAGGAAAACAGATTCCTAAGACTTCAGAATTGTATTTCTTTAGTGAAGAAAAGTATATCGAAGAGAAACCAGAAGAATTTGATGAACAAAGAAAGGTTGTCAATTCATTTAAACAGTTTAGTTATTATTAAGAGAACCTCCAAGTGTTGACAATATCTATGAATTCATGAAGGCCCTCTATGATTGTGCATAGTAATAATTTTTAAATATTTCTGTAGATTCAGTCCAGAATGTTGTATCATCTGTTTAGTTTATATAAATAGGCTGATAGCATTTACAGGATTAACATTGAATCCAACAAATTGGAGACCTTTGCTATTAAGTTCATTGTTAGTAGCCCAAAAAGTATGGGATGATAAATATTTATCAAATGCTGATTTTGCATTCATCTATCCCTTCTTCACAACATAAGTAATTCTGCAATATAAAACAAATAGGAAATCAATAAATTAGAAGCCAAGTTCTTAGAATTACTTTAATATAATGTCACAGTCAAAGGTGATTTATATGCAAAATATTATTTTGAATTAAGAGCTTTATTCAAAGGAGATTAAGAATTTCCACTATATCCATTGGATGTGACTCAAGTAATATTATTCTTTTTAAAATTAATAGTCAGCAAGTTTGGAAGCTAGATCAGCAGATGTCTAAAAATAAGAAAAAGAAAAGGCAGAAAAGTTATCCTTAACATACAATGATAGACAAACAAGAAAACCAGCTGCCATCATCAATTGATACATATTATTTCATATATGCATATTAAAATAAACTTATACAGAGATTCTGTTTTTAATCAGATATATTAGATATATAAAAAGGAACTAGATATTTATCCTATTCTTTTTAGTATTTTATAAACTGAAGATGGAATTCTCTTATGATTTAAATGAAAAGAAAATTGATTGAATTATATTGGCAAGTATATCTATTATTTCAATTAAAAATTACTGATAACTATGTTGTTTAAGAACAATTATAGAAAGATAATATTTATGAAATTATTTACTTAATGATATTACTATTTAACTAAAGGATTTATTAAAAAGATCTCTATTCATAATGAATTGCTTTGAAACAGTTTACAAATATTATTAAAAAATTTAATCATAAATTTAAGAATTAAATGACAATTTTAAAATAATGAAGAAAAAAATATGAATAATTACTAACTTTGGTTAGAAATGATACTCTTTAATTAGTATGTAAACATATTATAATTGGAAATTTTAAAAGAAGAGTTCATTTGATAAAGACTAATTCGAAAAAGGAAAAGTTTAATCCAAATTTTTGCTTTCAGATGTAATTAAATAATAGTTTTGGAGTTTCAAATTTTTAGAAATTTGAGTATTTATAAATGATATGTGAAATGGATATACTAAATAAATGGGATTCAAAAGCGAACTATATTTGAGTTGGCTTTTAGAGGTAAATATGTTGAAAATTGAACTGAATGCCTAATTTGGTATAAATTTATGATAAACTTATTCAGAATATGTTAATTTTAAATTAACAAATAGATGTTCTCTTTTCTATTAGTTACTAAAATATTGTAGAAAATTAGATGCAACCATTAACAGATTGATCAAACTAATGTCATTATTGTTACTAGTTGCTTTGATTATTAAATCACTAAAATTAAAACTGATTAGGTTCATTCTTTTCCTTTATAATTTCAAACTTTTTTGAAGCAGTAGGAGATTCAGAGAAGTAAGCAATTAATAAGATTATGTGACTGAATATAATTCATTATAAAGATTTCAGATTATTGTAATTAGTGTATTTATAATTCCTTTAAGTGATTGCTTTGATAAAGATCATAATAATTGAAGAATTCTAGAGTATAAATAATATTGTAGGATTGGCTAATTAGTAGATTTATGTCAAAAATAATAGATCTAAACAATTGATTAAATATACGTAGTGGATAAAAAAAATATATTTAAAATCTAATAATGAACTGAATAAATAAAAGGAAAATATTTAGAGTATGATAAAATTTATACTAATTATTTAAAATATAAAATGGATAATATTCTGTAAGCAGCTCTAATTCGTTTTGATATGGCAGCTAATGATGGCAAAGTGAATGCAGAGTAGGTGATAAGCATTCTACAAAGTTTAAATTATAATCCATAAGATATCACTAAAATAGTGTCTCAGATTACCGCCGATATTGGTATTTGCAATCAATATTTGAGATGTCACTTAATTTAAAGAGTTACTCACTCAAAAGGAAGACCCAAAGTAAGATAGACTGACCACTTCTTAAATTAGATAAATTGAAGATGAATTTAGACAAGCTGTCAAATATGGGAATGTTGATAAAGTTCTATAATACTTGAGTAAATATTCAAGTCTATATACTGATTAGATAAATATCAAAATCAAATTGATCTAGCAAACAAAATGGAGCCTTAAAATAGATAAATTCCAACATACGATGCAGTTTAAGCTCCTGCTGAATACCAAGCATATTTAATTCTAAAAACACTCTATGAGCATGGATCTGATATCAATTACAGAGATGCTATGCAATAATCAATTATGTTTTATATATGTAGAGATGGAAGATGTTAATTATTCGATTTCCTTATTTCCAAAGGATTGAGTGTTAATGAATAAGATTAGAATGGTCAGACTCCTATTTTCTATGCAGCTAGAGAGAATAAAGTTGAAATATTACAAAGACTAATTTAAAATGGAGCAAATGTTAATCATAGAGATAAAATCTTAGATTAAACAGCTCTTTTTTATTCAGCAAAAGAAGGTCAATTGTAAGCAAGTTAACTTTTGATTGATGTAATAAATCTCTTTTATAATTGAACTTAGGCTGGTTGTAAAATAAGTCATTAAGATGCTACCAAAAAGACTGCTGTAGCTTATGCTAAGAAATTTAATCGAAAAGAAGTCTATGATCTGTTATTGATAGGTGCTTAGAAATAGAAAGATGAGGCTAATTTAAAACGAGATGATGGCCATTCAAAAATAGAGTAAAAGATTAACAGAAAGAAAAATAAAGATTTATTACCGAAATTTTAATATAAATTAATGCATATAGATGAAAAAGGAGTTTCAAAAGAAGTAACCAATGAGGATTTTGAGAAGTTTTCATAAGAATTCCCTGAAATTGCTAAACTTATAATAAATCCTGATGATACTATAGATGATACTATGATTTAATCTATCAAAGAAGATTAAATGTGGGATAAAATAGCAAAAAAAATACTTAATTAACTTTGGAAATTAAAGCAAAGTGTTTATTTTCTAGAACCAGTTGATGTTAATAGATATTAAATTCTAGATTATTATGATATTGTTAAGAATCCAATGGATTTCGGAACCATTAAAGTAATAAATTAGATTAACATTAGTCAAAATTACAAATTAATCAATATAAATGTTTTAAGGAATTTCATATTGATATGCTTTTAGTATTTGATAATTGTGTACTCTATAATGGAATTCATTCCGAAGTTGGATAAGCAGGAATTAAAGTGAAATAAGATTATTTATTAATGTTGGAACAAAATGGCATCAATAAAAATTTATGAAGGTTTATGCTTTGTTTATCATTTTGATTTAAATAACCTTCTTTATAAATATAAAAATATATATAGATTATTAATATAATTAAGAAATAACAATGAGAATGTAAATAGAAATGGAATTACTCAAGGTTTAATTTGATTTCTTTATAAATATTATTGTTGAGATATAAAAAGGATTCATATTAATTTTAATAATCAAAAATAATATAATTTATCATATTAATTAGTGCATTAAATTTTATTTATATTTCAATAACTCATTATTTAATGTCAGAAAAGGCTATGAAAGTAGATCCAATAATTAGTATTCTATAAAATCTATTTAGTGATCTAAAAAATCATCAGAGAAAATACTTATTTAACAGAAATTGATAATAAACTTGATATTGAAGATTTTCATAATCCATTAAATGTTGAAGAAACTTAATCATAGTTGGTTGATTCAATTTTTGGTAGTTGCAATATAAAATCTTAGAAAGGTAATTGATCTATATCTAGGAATGTAGCAAGTAAAATGATTAGTTCATCTGGAAATGCTAAAGCACCATCTAATCAACCATATGGTTCATTATTTAGAAGTGGAATTTCTAATTACACAGTTTCAGATGAAGATGAAATTTAAAATGAACCACAATAAATTAAGGATGGAAAATAATGTAATTCTTAGATTGAGATGGATGATGTTAATTACCTCAAACCTCCAGATTTGAAACATTAAAATTATTAAATATCTTATGAAGACTTAAACTAAAGATGTTAATAACTTGAATTAAAATTCGAAGGGGAGAGAAAAAAAAATTAAGAACTTAATGGTAATCTTATATCAATAAATTTAGATATCATTCTATGTCAAAATGAGAGAATATAGGAACTTACAGAAATAGAAAAGGCTGCTTATGAATAAATGGATAGCAGACTCAAAGAGATTTCAGAATTGTAGGCCAAGAATATATATTTAGAAGCATAATTGTAAGATTTAAAGGAAAGTCAAGAAAAAGAACTAAGTAAAAAATAAGTTTAACTAATTTAGAAACAAGAATTAAAGGATTTATGGATTCTAATAACAATTCATAAATGAATGCAATGCTATGTAATTTAATATTGTATAATACTTAGAAATAAAGGAAAAACAAATTTAATTATTATAAGGTTAATTGAGTAGTCTTAGAGCGGCTACTTAATATAGATCTTAAGGGAGCTATCATAGTACAAAGAGTCATGATAATATCTAAGACAATTAAGTTGTAAATCACATTATTAACAATACCAATAATAATTAGATTATCATAAAAAATGAAATATTTTCAAAAGGAATGGCCTCCTTAATTTAAAAGCCTAAGACATAAACACCCAAGAAATAATAAATTATTAATTAAGATTCTTAATCTACTCAAAGATCCAAAAACGGCCTGAATCACAACAAATAAAATTCAAAAGATATAATTACTTAACCACCAACCTCATGGTTAGATCATCTATAAAAAAAGAATGATGATAAACTTAAAGTTTTAAACAATCAACCTTCAGAAAAAGAGTTATGTTAAGTTAATTTGAATAATTCAATAAATGATAATGTCAATAAATATCTACATACTGAATGTATTAAAATTAATTAATATTTATTTTAGTGAAAATAACTAAAGTTAATAGTCCTGCATTTTAAAGGAAAACTACATATTAATTAGCATCAGATAATGATAATTAAGATAACAAAGATTTTGTAAAATAGAAAAGTTTTTAGTAGAATAAATGATAATTGATTATTTACTTTTCACATAAAATTATAATGTTAAATGATTAATGATAGAACTATGATGCATCAATTAAATAAATAGTATATTTATTATATCTCAATAAATAGTAAATACTTTAGAAATCATCCGAAAATTAAATTCCATCTAAAATAACAGTTTATTTCATCAAATTATTAATTTTTATAATGAAATCTAATAATTAATAATGTAAAAAACCATTAATCCGCAAATGTGAAGAGAATAACAAGTAATTCATATTTTTATAGTAGAATAGCTGATGAATTAACTGAAGAATCTTCAATTTTTGAATCTACAACTTAATCTTTTTCAGAAATTTGTGAATTGGATTCTAAGTAAATAGAAATAAAACTTTGGTATATATATAGTTTATTATAAAATAAAAAGTGATTACAATAAAAGTGAATAAGTATTCAATTAGAAATAATAAGATAATTATATATAGAAAGGGAAAGTCTTTTATGAAAATTTATAAGATTATATGTAATATATAATGATATGAACAACACTAGCTAACGATTTAAACCAAAAGATGTCTAGCTTGATACAAAATTAAAGCCATTTATACCAGATTACATACCTGCTTTAAATCAAATAGAAAATGGCTTATCGATACCTAGGCCAGATGGCCAATTTGATAATTATGGCATTTATGATTTGGTAGGATATTAATTAATTGAAAGAGAGAAGTACTCTTTAGAAATAAAATAGAGACAAATTAAATATAGAAAGAACCTAAAAAAGTGATAATAGATGAATAAAAAAATACAGTAAAAAAATAAAAATAACAAAAGGAAACACATCAACAAAATATTTAACGAGATGAAGAAAAATAGGGAAACCTTACAGAATTGTTTAGAATAATTTCATTGTATTCTAAATATATATTTATTTTTTAGATATCAACCAAAGAGAGTTATTATCGAAGCACCTTTGAAACCCTTCATACCTGATTACATACCTTCGGTTTTAAATCCAGATCCCATGCTAAAGGTTTCTAGACCAGATGGGAAGGAAGAATATCTAGGTCTTACAGTTTTAGTAATTAAAATTCTTAAGAATTAGGATGAAAGAAAGGTGAAGGGAGTCTACATGTAATGTAATTGATATTTAAATTTATATTGACAAAAATAGTTTATCTTAAATTATATTTGAGAGCTATGTACTATAACAACAAATTAGATATCATAAACAATTAAATATTATTAAGTTATATATATAATGGGAAATGGTTGCTCAGATTAAAGGGAAATGACCTAAAAATCATTAACAATAAGACAAGACTCATATCCTTAAACTTAAAAGCATGATCTTGCTTAGATGAATTGTTTTATACCATCAAGTCAATTAACTCAAGCAGAAACGCCTCATGCATTGCTTCCATCTCCATCGAGATAAAGTATTTCTTTTGAGAATGCTATCTCTTCGAAAGTGAGAGTACCATCAGAAGAGAGTCAGTTTTAACATCAATTCTCATAAGTTGTAGAAAATAACACAACTATAAAATCAAAGAGCAAGAAACCCATTGAGATTTAAAATTAGCAAAAATAAAATGGAAAAAAGGGTAAATAGTAGAAATAAGAAATAATTCCAAAACATCATTCATCTAGTCCTAAAAAAGAACGTAAATAATAGATTTCACCACAAAGAAACATTAACTAATCATCAAAGAATTAAAATAGTACTATTAGAAATAAATCTTCTTCATTATAGAAGAAAAATATTAATTAAACAAATGAAATTGCAATTATTTCAAGAAGAAAATTTTCAGATCTTCCTCAAAAATCAGAGAATACTTAATCTAAAAGGAAGATCAGTAATACAGTTGATGATCGTAATGCTGAGGTGAGTTGGGATAATATTTCTAAAGTAAAATCATTTACACCTAGTCCAATCTTAGGTAGAAAAGCCTTAGATAATGAAACAATCACTATTAAGAAAAAGAAAGTTCGATTCCATGATTAAAACATTATTAGATATTGTTTTGCTAATTGAAAATAATTGCAAAGATATGAGAAAATTATATGATTTTGTTGCATCCAATTTTAAATTAAATAATGCAGTGATTATGTATAAATTATATATAATTATGAATAATGAATTACAAAAGTAAACAAACTGATAGAACTGAAGAAACAAAGAAAAATTAATTTTAATAATAATTATGTAAAAACTAAGACGTGAAGCAATAGAGAGAGCCAAATTAAACTCAGCTTGTAATACAATCATTAGTACCTTATTTGTAGTCTTGGTCACACTTCTTACACTTTTCATATGTGATCTCTCGGGTTTGGTGTAACTAGATAAACCTTTGTAATACGTTTCTGCAGCAAATGCAATTAAAGATTAAATTCCAGAGAGGAATTTCATATCAGCATCTTAAACGGGCACTTTAGAACCACTATAAGGACAGCATATTGATAAGGTGAATGTGATTAAACCTATTATTGATCATAGAGAATATCGATATTTAGAATTGGAGAATAATTTGAAAGTGTTATTGATACATGATTCAGAATCAGAAATGGCATCAGCTGCTATGGATGTTAAAGCAGGATCTTGGCATGAACCAAATGAATATCCTGGTTTGGCTCATTTTTGTGAACATATGTTATTTATTGGTTCTCAAAAATATCCTTAAACTGGGTTTTTTGATGATTTAATGGCAAAAGGTGGAGGTTCATCTAATGCTTATACTGAAGCATAAAATACAAATTATTATTTTGAAATTACTGTAAATCATTTAGGAAAAGCTTTAGATGCATTTGCTCATTTCTTTATTGATCCTTTATTTAATGAAGATGCCGTAAATAAGGAAAGAAATGCAGTTAATTCAGAATATGAAATCGATGTAAGTACTGAAGATTGGAAAGTTGTCAATTTATTTGCATTATTAGCTGATCCAAAACATCCAGCAAGTAGATTTAGTATAGGAAATAATGATGTTTTAGCAAAAGAAGGTGTAGTGGAAGCATTAAAGAAATTTTATTAAGACAATTATTCATCTAATATAATGAGTTTGGCTGTTTCAAGTAGATTGTCTTTAAATGAAATGGAAAAATTGGTTAAAGTATTCTCCAAAATAGAGAACAAAAATTTGATACCTTAATAAATTTCAGGATTTCCATTTTAGTTTGGATTATTCGGTAAATACAAAACTGAAAAAAAATTGGTATTGTTAAATTGGTAATTGAGTGGAAGAGAATAATTTGTACATTAAAAACCTTTAGAATTAATAGATTATTTATTAAATAATGGAAATTTGAAAGATTAATTAAAAGAGAAATAATTAGTGATTGAATTTGAATCCTCAATTTTCATTGAATAAAATCATTTTGTCAATTATATTATAGAGTTAACATTACCTGAAAAACCATTAGAGGATGGAAACATTGCTCTTGAGATTACTAGAATTATCAATAATTATATCCAATAATTAGAAGAATGGTTAAAAGATGAAAAATATTTGGAAGAAATATTTAAAGAACAAAGTTAAATTTCCAAAATCAATTTTGAATACATGGAAGGACCTTAAGAAATTTCAAGTATTGCCAAAAATCTAAATAAATACGAACCTGCAGAAGTACTCTCTTCTAGTTTCATTATGGATGTATTTGATAAAGATCTCATATTAAAATATATATCTGAGTTGAAGAAAACGGATAATTTATTAATTTTAATTGGAGATGATGAATATTAATTTACAGAAAACACTTTAAAAGGAAATAATAAAGAATTCTTAAAAGACAATAAATTAGACAAAAAAAGTGATATCTATCGATTAGAATATGCAACATAAAAACTGACAAAAGATTCAATTAAAATTATTACTTAAAAAGATTAAAAATTATAAAAATTATTTACTAAGCCTGAAGAGAATCTATTCATTCCAGACGACCTAAAATTAATATCATTATGTGAATCAATTAATCTAAATTACCTATTATGGTCCATTCTGATTAATTGAAACCTTTGGATAAGGAGGGAAAATTAAATATATTACTTCATGCTGGACAAGATTTGTAAGAATTCTCTGAAGATTAATGTAAGAAAGAGGAGAATGTTTATCAAAAAAATAATCACTATCCCATTTTATTAAATAAAGAAAATAATTAATGGTGGAAAGTCTCTACTTAATTTAAATTACCTGCTGTATATGGAGCTATATCTTTATAATACACTAAACCAATAACAATAAAACAATTTACATCAGCCAGAATTTATAATTTTATTTCAGATGAATAAATTAATAAATAACTAAGGTAACCCTTAACAACTGGATACTCTGTAGAATTAGATATTGGTAAGTAAATAGAAATTAAAGCTTATGGATTTAGTGAAAAGGTTAGAAGCTTTTTCAATAGTATTTGTGGATGTGTAAATCCATTCAGAGATAAATCTAAAAGTTTTATTGAACTTGAAGAAACAAAAGAGGAATCACCTGATTTCATTAGAGCTAAGCAATCCCTTATTACTTCAATAAAGGATATATTTTAATTGAAATTATATGAATAGTCATTTCAATTGTATCTTCCATCAATACTAAGAAAAGACTTTTTTAATCCTGAATAAGTGTTATAATAAATTCCAGATATTACTGAAGAATAGATGTTGGCAGATATCAAAGATATACTCTAAAATTCTATTTAAAGTTCACTTTTGATTGGAAATATTGATTAAAAGAATGCCTAGGATCTTTCTTCTGAATTACAGAATTGTATTTAAGATAAGGAAGCATAAATTCAAACATAAACAAGATTACCAATTTCAGTTTTGAGTTTGAATGGAAAAAATTGGGTTTTTGCCAAATTTGTAGAATCAGACAAAGGGGATTTGAATGGAGTGACATTAAATTATTATTAAATTGGTTAAAGAACTTAATAAAATTATGCTTTGATGAAGATTCTTTAACCTTTACTTAATTCTTAGGCTTATAATCATTTAAGAACTGATTTATAATTAGGATATGTTGTTGCCATGAAATTCAAGTAAGTCAGTTGCATTGATGGTGCGTTATTCTTAGTATAAGGTAATAAAGAATTACCAATGAAGGTTAATGAATTAATAGAGGAATTCTTATTGTAATTTGATGAATACTTGAAGACTATGAATAAAAAGCAATTTGAACATTTAAGACATAGTGCAATTGTTGAATTAAGACAGAAACCATAAACTTTGAGTGAAGAAGCAGATAGATTATGGGGATATATCAGTTCAGATGATTATTCTTTTGAGGAGAGACAAGTCACAATTGAAAGTTTGAAATCAATATCAAAAGAATAAATATTAGAATTCTTTGAAAATGTATTCATTAATAATAGATCAAAAATAAGTTTGTAATTATATGGGTATCTATATATAAAAAATATTATATTAGAGAAGGAATGGTATCATAAACACTAAGTTTGAAGAATAATGAGGAATTTGATTCTTACATCAAAGCAAACATTCCAGAAGGTGCTTCTCTTTTTACTGATTAAGAATAGTAGTACTATGATTGTCCAAATGATGTTAGTTCAGTTTGATTTCATATATATAATACAATTGTTATCATAGATAAATATATTATATATTTTTAAAGATTTTAAAAAATCAGTTATAAACATTTTTATAGTGTTTTTTAGAGATTATATTAAATTTAAATCAAGTTCAATAGAAAAATGATTCCTTGTTTATTATCAGTGATCTTTGGAACAATATCAACAATGATGATAGGATTTTATTGGTATTCAATATTATTTGGTGATCGTTATTTAAAGGAAGCAAATATTAAATTAGATAAAGAACATGAATTAAGTGATTAAAATAAGAAGCCTTTAATTTTAGAATTGTTGGCTAGATTCATATAAGCATCATTAATTACATACTTATATAACATTCTCAAAATAAATGTATATTAATATAAGTAAAATAGAATGAAAGAGATTTAGGATTGGCGCTATCATTAGCAGTGTTTTTTTGTGTTACTTTTGATTTGTAATATTACACTTCAAAAGTGGTTTGGGAGTAGAAGACTTGGAATTTCTTTTTTATGAAAGTGACTGAACAATTTATATCACTTTCGACTCTTTCCACAATTGCATACATTTTTGTATCATGAAGTATAATTCAAATTTTGCATATCAAATTCGTTATTCTTTAAAATTATACATTTATTAATATTATTTAATAACAACTAAATAATAAAATAGATAAATAATAAAACTGAAGAAATAAATGGTTCCTCAAATATTTATTGTACTAAAAAATATAATAAAATGTAATTCATTTATACTTTCTTTCCATTCCCAAAATTTAACCTTCTCTCTCTCTATTGTTTTTGAATATTATCCTCTTTCTCTCAATCCCCCATTAATGTCTCTATTACATCTTAATATATAACTATCATAAATAGTTTATTTTTTTCAATCTTTCCAAATCTACTCAAAGGTTTGTTTCAAGTTCATTAGTTTTCACTTAATAGTTCTTACTATCTTTAAAATAGCCTAATATATTAAGGAAGGATATAATCCAGACATCTTACATGATTATTAACTTAAGGAATTATAAAAAGCTTTATTTATGTAAAATATAATGAAATTAATTAATAAATTAAAATGGCTAGCAAATCTCAACCTCCCATATAAGAAAAAACATTTCATGAATGGTCTTAAAACAACTTCTATAGAACAAGCTATATCAATCATTACACTTAAGTATATGAATTGATTAATTTTATTTAGTTTCCATAAGAACCAAAAAGTACAGCAGTGCCAGGATATGCTGGTTATGTGCCATATGTACAATCAGAGAATTTATATGGCGAAAGATTTTCTGAAGTGGCCAGAAAATCATTTGCAGACTAAAAATTAGGAAAGTTCAATAAATTATCGTCAACTGGATTTAATTTTGATCCAAAAGAATTAATAGATGTACATCAGGAAGCTTATTCTCATAAATATGGATGTTAAACCTTATTGAAAAATCATCCATGTACTCATATCAATAAAATGATTACATCCTATTAAGACGGTTTCAAAAAGCCTTAAGAACTTGTTGCTCCAACGTATAATAAAAAGAATTATACTAAAATAGATTTCGTAAGACTGATAGATTTCTAGAGACATAATAAGCATAAACTAAGACATCAGGATTTTAGAAGAATCACATGTAATTTGATGGAACTGGCTGGATTCCTCATGAAAATATGAATGGTTTACAATTTATTTTTTAATTTAGGTGATTAAGTGAGAACTGAATACAGAATTTAATATAATTAAGATAAACCATTCCACAGAAATCCAATCCAATTTAAATTAAGAAAAATGAAACAAACTGAAGTGAATTATAAGCATACCTGAAATATATAAATTTTTATCTATATAATTGTATTTTAATCCATCTCCTTTCTTTATTAAAAAACAAATAACTTTATTACATTAAGATCTAATTGAAATAATGCTTAAGAAGATGATCAAATTTTAATTAAGTAAATATCTTTAAATCATTTTATTTAAGGTAATTAAATTTATAAATTTAATATCATCACTATTAAAGTAATATCTATTCTAAATTACTTTTCATATTAGAGAATACCAATATAATGAGAATAGATAAATATGTAATAATTTGAATTAATGTATATTTTAATTGATTTATATAAGTAATATAGAAAGTTAATTCAAAATCTATCTTGAATGTAAAGAGAATGGAAATATTGAATTGTTTGATGTAGTGAATGTTTAAATATAATTTTCAAATCACTTAATGAACTATTTTAAATGAAATTATTAAATGTTATAATAATCAGAGAAAGACTTCACAATTGAACAAGTAGTTGGGACTGGCACATTTGGAATGGTTCACCTGGTATGTGTGGATTGAATAATAGTTAGGCTACTGATAATAGAACGAAGGAGAAGGTTGCGATTAAGAAGGTGTACTAGGATCGCAGATACAAAAACAGAGAGCATTTGATCATTTAAGAATTAAATCATCCTTGTGTAGTTATGTTACGCCATTCATTCTTTACACCTGGAGAGAATGTATATTTAATCCTTATATCGAATGTGTAGCCACAAGATGTGTACCTTAATCTTGTAATGGAATATGTACCAGAGACACTTTCAAAGATGATACGTCAGATACGCAAGCAGAAGCAAACCATCCCATCTCCATAATTAAAGCTTTACAGCTATTAAATGCTTCGTGCGCTGCTCTACCTGCAGGGTACTGAGACTTATCCCAACTAGCCATCGGAATATGCCATAGAGACATCAAACCCCAGAACATCCTGATCAACCTTGAAACCAACGTCCTTAAAATTTGTGATTTTGGCTCAGCTAAAAGACTAGTAGTAGGTGAACCTAACATTGCGTACATTTGTTCTCGCTACTACAGAGCGCCAGAATTAATTTTTGGAGCTACCGATTACACTACATAAATCGATATGTGGTCTATTGGTTGTGTCATTGTTGAGATGGTCATTTTAGAACCAATATTCCCAGGAGAAAGTGCCCAAGACTAACTTTTATAAATTATAAAGATTCTTGGAACACCTACTCCTGAAATTATTAAGCAAATGAATCCAGCCAAAGCTGAAGTCAAATTACCTATGATTAAAGGTAATCCTTGGTCCAAAGTATTGGCTAAACATAAACCAGATCTATTATTTTTAGATCTCATTACACAAATGCTCACGTAATATTCATCTTTCTTAATATTTAGTTACTCTCCCAAAGCTAGAATCCAACCAATTGATGCACTTTTGCATCCATACTTTGATGACTTAAGAAAAGAAGAATTTGCTAAATCAAATATCAAGTCGCCAAATCTATTTGATTTTAACAAATAAGAATTAAGCATTAAACCAGAACTAAATTCTAAATTAATCCCATAATGGTATTCTAAGCTAAATACCTGATTAAGTTCTAAAATAAATATATATATATATATATGTAAATTTATGCTCTTTTATCTGCGATAACTTCTTCATTTTTATTCAAGCAACATTAATATTTTAATTAAATTGTTTAAATTTATAAACACACCGAAAAAATAATTCAAATTCAATCTTGATTACCATATGTTAATATGTATTAATCATCTTATTAATATAATATATATTTATTCATTACTATTATATCAGTTTCTTATAAATTACTTATAATATTGTATTAAGATCATTAGAGTAGAATAAAAAAATGGAAAATTTATGTTAATAGTTACCCTAAGTAAATTTTTTGTTAATAGATTTCTATATTAATAAAATGCAATCAATGATAAATATGTTTAGAACTTATTTAATAGGGTAAATTATCATAATTATTCCAACTTTTTGTGATCCACAAGTGGATTATTTTTGATAAGTAATTATTTAGCCTTTTCTGCATGATCAAATGTGCATTAATGTTCCTCTGGCAAACGATGCTTATTACAAAAATATGCCTCGCATTTGCATTATATGCCAGATATTCCCAATTTTCTTTTACAAATCTTACATTTCGATGGATCTTCCTGATAATAATGTAAATCATAAATTTTACTTTCATTTTTATTACTTCATCTTATTATTTTATTTCTTAGATTATCTGATATTGAAAATTGGTTTCTGATTTGGTTTCTTTTAGTATGGATCTAAATTTAAATAGTTATTCAAATGATTACTAGTAACATTTAGAACAATAAAATTATGTGGCAGCTGTTCCAAAGAAAGTCATGCATATATTACATAATCTTGTTTCCTACTTATTCTCTTAATTAATAGATTATTCCTAAGTTGCTGCCTCTTTATTATTTTACATTTATATTAATGAATCTAATTTATACTAATCTCAAAATGAAAAAAGCTTTATTTATAATCAAAAAGTAAAAAAATTTAGAAAATCCTGAAATACTATCTGATCTGGATTATCCTTATTGAATAGTTTGCATATCTTTTCTAAATCACTGCTCACACTTATTTTATAACTAAATATATAATAAAATCATTACTATTATAATAAATTTTAAAAATCACGTTTATCTAAATAAATTGAATGGGCAATATCTTCAAATACATTTAAAAACGATTGCTTTTTTTATCTTATGAATTATCTTTTCAATTTAATCAATTCCTCTTCATCAATAACTGAAATAGTTAATAACTTATTAATGAATATTGCGAATTCTCTACAATCCTCATTGTAAGGAGGTACAAACTATGTTTAGGATGACGTTAGTGATTACTATCTAGTTTAAGCCATAGTTGACATCTAGGAAATCTATTACTTCTCGAATGTAAACTCATCTATAAATTCTACCATACTAATAAATCCATCTTCATCTTTGTCCATTCTACGAAAGATAAAAATTAAATCATCATTTGAAATTTGATAGTTAAATTATTAAGATAAGTACTTTTTTAATTTGATGACATCAATAAAACCATCAGATGATGAATCAATTTCCTTATATATTGTAATGATTTCTGATTAACTTAAATCTTTTCTCAATTCAAATAACATTGTATACATTATTTATTAAGTCTCAATTAATTCTGAAATAAGAATGTTACACATTTTAATATTCTTTGTTTCTCCTAATTTATTTAGACTCTTTGGTCTAAATGGAAAAATGAATTGTAAAAACTCTTAATAATCCTTGAAAATTTCTTTATCAAATTCTATATTATCATCAAAGTATTCAGCAATCATTTATCGAATTGTTTCTTTTCTTTATTCTTATTAACAAATGGTATAGAAATATTTAACAACTATTTTCATTATTTATATATATTAATAATTGGATAATTAATATGTTTCATTATTCAAATTCCTCTTCCTCATACTCTTTCTAACTCTTATTTTAAGGTTCACTAACTTATTATTCAGATTACTACTGATCAAATTATTGATCATTATACTCTTCAAGATTATCTTATCCATTCTATTCTTTATCATCCCCAACTTATTATTCATATTCCTATTCTAATTTTTTCTATTCCTCCTCCAATTTCTATTTTTCTAATTACTCTTATTATAATCTTCTCTCCTCTTCCTTTATTTTTTGTAATCTTTCCTCTTCTGCCTTTTACTATTATCTTTGTTTTTCTTATTGCTTTCTTAATTACTCCTCTTCTTCTTATTTTCTCGTCTCTTCTAATAACTTTTACCTTTTTACTTCATTCTCCTACTTAATTCTATCTTCCTCCTCTTACCTCTTTCTCTCCTCTTCTTCTTCCTTCCATTATTATTCTAATCTTCTTTATTCTTCCTCCTCCCTTTCCAATTCCAATTATCTCTACCTTTCCTATTCCTATTATAATTATAACAGTCTTTTTTATTCTTCTTCTTCTTTTTATTTTTTTAATAATTATTATTAATGTTCCTCTTATTTTTATTTTTATTATTATAATTACTAATCATTGTTATCCTAATTTAATTATTCTTAACTTCCTGTCATTTTTACTTATTCTTTTGGTAAATCACTTTCACTTTTTGTTTTATGTTGAACTTATGAATCTAATAAATATATAGATAGAACGTTTACCAACATAAAATAATTCAAACAATTTTTTGTAATTGATCTATATTAATTCTTATGTTAATTCATAATTCTTCAACAGTAAAAATTCATATTAAGTAGAATTAATTGTTTATTCAACAAATTTAAGAGCCTCCTCTAAATCTTCAACTGTACAACATTCTTATTTCTTCTTTGATTTCAAAATGAAATCCTCTAAAGAATTTCTATATTTTGTTAAAATAGTTCCAATTTCATAAAAGAGTTAATCTTCTTCATTTTTCTATGATTCATAAAATACATTATTTTACTTCCAAAAGAGTATATTTTCCAATTAAATTCTTAATTATACTCTTAGCCCTTGCTATTAACCCTTCTGCTAACATACTAAACTCAACAAATCTATCATCATTATCTTCAATCAAGTATCTAGCAACCTTAAGACTATCTACTTCATTTAATAAAAATGGTTCAACCTACAACATATCATTTAATTCTTCTATTCTAATAACTGAATGTGCATCCCCATGAATAAACTAATAAAATTCAAAATATAATTTACATTATCAATCTTTTCATAGGGAACTTTCATAGCTTTTAATTTGAATTTGATTTCTTTACATATCAAATTTACATCATCTTTAGTTACACAAGGCAATAATTTCTTTTTTTAATCTGTAATTTCTGGACCTTCAGGTAGAATATCAAGTTTATTTTCAAAAAAACTATTATTTTAAACAGTTCTCCTATTAAAATATATCAATTATATTTATACCTTCTTCCTGATTACATTGCAACTTCTTCTTTAAGTGAATTATATTATTCACGTAATTATTATCTATCTCTTTCTAATTAATCAATAATCTATTATTGCTCTCTCTCCAACTCTTTCATTCTCTTATCCAATTCTGCATATTAAGCATCTTTGGCCTTCAAACTACTTATCAATGTGTCTATTTAAACTTACTTTTAACTAGCAATATAGGGATGATTAGTACTCAATATCTTATTTTAATTACTATTCATTTTCAGTAATTTTGTTCTATTTCTTATATTCTGGATCTTTAAATTTTAAACTTTCAATCTAATTCTTTAAATATTGATTCAATTTATCCTTTTTAAGTTTTTCATTATAATACATGGTAGCTTTGGATTCAGATTCTTTGCATTTGACTTTCAATTATTTTAATTCATCTTCTAATAACTTATAATCAGCTCTCAATCTAAGAAGATCATTATCAGAATCATTAAATTTCATTCCTATCAAAGCTTTTAATCTTTATGCTTCTTACTGATAAGACATTAATTCGATTTCCAGTTCTTTAATTTTCATTACTTTTGTATTCTTTTACAAAAATTGTATTTATTAATCCTTTTTGATTGATTCCTCTTACAATCTCCTAAGTTATTTCTTAAGATCCATAATTAAATGTTATTTCAAAGGTTTACTATCTTAATAAAATGATTCCATGTTGTTAACAACTTGCTCACTTATTGGAGTGGCTCTAACCATTCTTTGTAATTCTTCCTAGAAGTCTTAATCAATTTTACATGCATCATTTTTATCTTTGTATGTAGAGCTTAGTTCTCTCTTGACAAATTGTTATTGATTTATTTTGCATTAATAACTTCTTCATACAAAGATTCCCTGTCATATAAAATTGCCTATGGAATCATCTTCTATCTCTTCTATTATAAACTGTTTCTCTATTAGTCTTGAGTAATTGGTCTCATTTTCATTCCTGTCTACAATCAGTACCACTATGCTTACACTTTTATCCTCTGTCTCCAAAGTACCCAAATTCATTTACTATCTCTTACGCTATTCAGTCTAAACCTATCTCTTCGATGTAAACGATGTTCCAGGTCTCTCCTCTACGTTCATATTTATTTTTTATTTTTTATTAAATGCTTTTTTATAAAACAATCCCAGCAATTTTTCCATTTCTCAAATACTCTACAAACACATATACTTTTCATTTAAAAATAACTCAACACACAAATATCAAAATATTAAAATAAACTTCATACATACATACATATAAAAATTACTTCTTGCTAAATAATAAAATCATGTATAATAACAACAATTTCTTATCAAATTTAATGTAAATTACAATTTGGAGGGGGAATGATATATAGATTTCTATTATTGTCACTTTCTTATGTAAATTATGATGAATTTTATATCGAATTCTATTTAAATAAACATTAATTTACATTATTTTAAGCTGAAAGATTTATTAGGATATATTTAATTAAATTCTAAAATATATATTCATCAATTTTTTATTTTCCAAATTTTATAAGAATGAAAATGTCAATCATAAGAATTTATTTTGTTTGTATCCTAGAAACTCTTGCATTTTAATCGTTATAATAGATTAGATCCATTTATTGGTTATAAATAAATGCTTGGAAACCTAATGCTATATTATTCATCAACAAAAAACAGGAAATATCATTAATATGTATATAGAATTGCTATATATCTATATAATTAGTTTTCAATACTTTCTAATACATTCAATCTTTAAAAAGATGATTTAATTATTGGAGATAATGGATGTTTCATTTTTCTAAGATGAAACATATTTATTAATTTTTATTGAATATTCATAAATTTTTGAATTCTTTTATTGATTAATGTTGAACAAAGAACTAATATAGAATTTTATAATTCTTGTTATTGTTCCAAATGTATACATATTATGAATTTAGTTTATGAAAAATCAACAGAAATAACTTGAATTGAATAACTTTATAATTGAAATATCTAAGAATGAAAACTTATAGTAGTAATAAAATTGAAGTTTTAAGAAAAATTAAAAAAAAGAATAAAATCAATATGAACATAAAAAAAATAGTAATACGAGATTAATTTGATTACATCATAATTAATATTAAGTTTTTGAAGATATAATAAAAGAATTTGTTAAATATTCTGATTAATGAATCTGATGTAACTTACTTTGACTATCTTTTTAATTTTACCTTACTAGCTTAAAGGTCATTAGATCTTGAACAATTTTTAGACCAATAGAAATTTATAGGATACAGAATAATGTTAGACAAACCAGTTTTTAAACAATGACGTATGCCAAGGTTAATACTCTTAATATAATATAGACTGTCACTATTCATGTTGGAAATGTTCATCTAGCAGTTCTTCTAATTGTTAAGAATGTTTGAATGATGGTAATCGATTTTTAGAGAATTCTGTTTGCAAATGTTAAGAAAACTATTATGATGAGAATAATGAGTTATTTTGTTAGCGTATAATTAAAATTAAATGTTAGGTTGTCGTTTTCCTTGCTTAAATTGTAAAGGAAAATAGAATCAAGATTGTCTAAGTTGCTAAAATTAAATGATCTTATTTGAAAATGAATGTAAATGTGGGGAACATTAATTTTTTAATTATGTTAATTTCTTATGTGAAGGTTTAAAATAAAATATTTTCTAAAATAGATTGTCATTCTACTTGCTCAGAATGTAATGGACCTTTGAATTCAAATTGTTTGAAATGCAAATAAGATTAGAATACTATTTTACAATATAATATGTGTATATGCAAAGATGGATATTACACTTCAAGCATTGATAATAATTGCTATTGTAAAATAATTGATTAATATAAAGAATGTCATTAAAATTGTGAAACATGTTCAGGACCATCAAATAATGAATGTTTGAGCTGTTATAATGATAAAAGTGGAAATCCTTGCAGCTGTTCAATTGGATATTATGTATCTTAATTAATTCCAAATTCTTAAATTTGTTTTAGTAAAAATAATGAAATAATTTTTTAGAATGTCATCCAACTTGTGAAAGTTGTTATGGTTCAGGAGAGTTTAATTGTTTAACATGTTATTTAAATGCAGCATTAGAAACAAGTTCTTAAATGTGCATATGTAATGCAGGTTATGTTTGGAATGGTGATTCATGTATTTTATGTGATAGTGCATGTGGAGGAGGTTTGTGTAAATTCAATAGTAGTAATTGTTGCTCTGCACCATGTGTTTGTATGAATCCAATAATAGATTAGAATGTTTAAATCCTAAGTGTTCAGACTGTGATGCTTCATAAGCATGTACAACATGTTAAGCAGGAAAAACAGGTGTAAATTGTGATATATCTTGTGATCCCATTTGTTAAACATGTGATATATCAAACCCATCTTAATGCACATCTTGTAATGGATCTATGACTTATGGTAGTGGAACTTGCAACTGTCCTGGAGGCTAAACTTTTTCAGGAACTTCATGTGTGAATTCAAGTAAGATTTAATTATTTAATTAGGCTGCGTTTCTACATGTACTAGCACTGGTTGTATAGATGGATATTATGGGACTAATTGTGCTTTACCTTGTGATTAAAGTTGTAAAAGATGTTGGGGTGGAAATAATAATTAATGTAGTTTATGCAGAACTAATGGTTATGTTAATTCAAATATGTGTGTATGTAATTTTGGATATTATATGGATTCATCATTTAATTGTTAATAGTGTCATTACACTTGTAGAGGTTGTTCAGGCAGCAGCACTCATTGTACTGATTGTTAATATAGACATAGAACATTAGATGGATCAAATTAATGTGTTTGTGATTCTGGATACTATGATTTTGGAATTCCAATTTGTCAACCAACTTCATCATGTTGTGGTTTTTTTTGTGGAAATTGTAGTTATATTTCATCTGTATATCAATGTTTAGCTTGTGCATTATCAGGTACAAATAGAATAGATGATTTAATTAACTTTTGTCCTTGTTAGGTTGGATACTTTGATAATGGCACTTAAATTTGTGAATGTAATTTAAATAATTAAATTCTTAGAATGCAATTATAAATGTTCTGAATGCACTGATGCTATTACATGTACAGTCTGTGCAAATGATAGAGATTTCTCAAATAGTTGTAATTGTAATAGTGGATATGAAGAATAAAGTTAAGTTTGTGTATTAATACCAACAACATCTAATGTAGTTGTAATAGATTATGATGCTATTATTATGAAATAATATTTGAGTGAAAATTGTAATCTAACTAACTTTGCAGATAAAAACAATTGTTAATGCTTAGATGGTTATTTTATATAAAATTCTAAATGTTTACGTAAATATTTATTTTATAATATTATTAGCTTGTCATAGAAAATGCAAAACATGTTCAATCATTTCAACTAATTGCATTGAATGTTCTATGAATTATATTAATCCTCCATCTTGTAATTGTGTTAATGGATTTTAACTTATTGATAATGTATGTATATCTTGTAACTAACATTGTGTACTATGTTCTAATAATTATTGTACTACTTGTATATCACCTTTGATTCTTGATAATGATAATACTTGTTAATGTAATACTGGATATTATTTTGATTAATCCACTGATACATGTAGTAATTGTTAAATATAATGCATTAAATGCAAATATTAACCAGATTATTGCACTAAATGTAATTTTAATAGAATCCTTCCTTTTAAATGTATTTGTCCAGAAGGTACTTATGAATTATCTTTATCATAACCATGTTAAAATTGTTCAAAACGTTGTTTTACTTGTCAAGATAATGCTTCTACTTGTCTTACATGTGCTACGCTGAGAATCTATCCACCAAGTTGTAATTGTCCAGATGGTTATTTTGAAGATTCTAATTTAAATTGTTTAAAATGTCATCAGAAATGCTAGACTTGTCAATTAAATGCAAAAAATTGTGTTGAATGTTCATAAAATAGATCATCTATTGAATGTTATTGTAATGATGGATATTATGAAAATAATAATGAAGTGTGTATTCTATGTCATAATAAATGTAAAACATGTAATGGATCTAGTGAATATAATTGTTTAACTTGCGATACAACTAAAAATTATATCTAATCTAATTCCACATGTATTTGTAAAAAAGGATATTATTATCAAGATAATTAATGCAATATTTGTATTTTTGATGTTCTTGAATGTCAAACTAATTATTGTGGTGATGGTATAAAATAATCATATGAATAATGTGATGATTGGAATAATATAAATAGAGATGGTTGCAATTCATAATGTAAAATTGAAGAAGGTTATTAATGTACATTAATTTAAAATCTAAAATTAAGTTCTCTTATCTACCAATCCTCATGTATTCAATGTACAGATTTTAATTGTAAATCTTGCACAAATGTGAAAATATGTTCTCAATGTAAATCAGGATACTTCTTAGATGATAATCAATGCCATCCTTGCGAGTAATTGTATTAAAATATAATTTGATAGCCTTCATTGCAAAGAATGTTCAGGACCTTCTAAAAAATAATGTACATCCTGTCTATTTGAAATATTTTCAACAGAGAATTGCTAATTATGTGAGGATATTCAAGGATTATATCTCGTATAAAGTAATTGTGTCTCAAAATGTGGAGATGGTCTCCAAAGACTAACAGAATAATGTGATGATGGTAATACTATTGATGGAGATGGTTGTTCATCTACTTGTAAACAAGAAGAAAAATGGATTTGTATTACTACTAATAACACTTAGAGCAAATGTTAAATTGCTGATCTGCCTTATGCTAGTATTACTTTTGAGAAACCAACGAATATTTATTAATCTAATAGATATGGAATAATTAAATTTAATAAACTTATGAATATTGATTTGATTAAAGTATAGAAACATTGGATACAAACAATTAAAGATATGAATTAAGTTAGTTATTATATTGAAATCGGATAATATGTAGATTATGATGAATTGAATTTTTAAATTAATTTAGATATTAAATTGTATGAAACATTCTAAGGTATGATTTATTAAATCAATTTTACCGAATATTTACCATTTGATTTAGAAGGATAACAATTATCAAATTAATTTTTAGAGTATTAATTAGGAGATTTTTATAAAATTTCTGAATTGTAAAAAACTACAGCAGCAGTATCAAAGAAAATTAATATAATTTTGTTGGCTGCATTAGGAGGAGCAGCATTTCTAGGATTACTCTTATAAAGTCTTGAATTTTATTGGAATACATTGGATATGCTTTAATTATTTTCTTATTTATCTTATGTTAATGTTAAGTTTCCATATTTACATCTTGAGTTTTTATCTATTTTTAAATTTGCTTAAATGGATTTTTTAAATGATCTAATACCATTATCTTTTATTCAAATTGCAGAAAATGACAACTATCACAATTATCCATTATTAGTAGAAAGAGATGTTCGGGAGAATCTACTACTAAATTTAAGTTCTATTTTTGTAACATATACTTTACCATTTTTGATTTACTTTGGATGCAAGTTGATTACAAGAATAAATCATAAATATTTATTTGATAAAATTTTGATAACTGATTCAAAAAATTTGGGTCCTTGTTAAATCAAATTTTATCCCTATTAAATTGCATATTATGTTAATAAGATTGCATAAGTTTATGAACACAGTTTTGTATTTTAAATACTGTTAAGAGTTCATTTGTCTAGTCTATTAGATTTAAATTTTGCTATATTTACCACTGTATATTGTTGGACTTAACACTAACAAACTAATCTTAATGATACTCTTTAATATTTATTTGCTAATTTATTAATCTTAATTTAATTAACGATAATCATTTTATTAAGTGATTCTATGTTGGTTAAAAAATATTAATTTGAATCCTTGTAATATAAATTAAAATATGGATCTTTATTTGAAGGATTTTAGATTGCTGGTATTCACAATCGATAAGCAGCACTTTTATAACCATTTAAAAAACTCCTCTTTATGGCCTCATTATTAGTATTTTTCAATAATGCTCTATACTAAATTGGTCTGTTAATATCACTTTATATGATATCTACCATTATGTCTATAGTTATTCAACCAAGTATAAATAATTTGGAAACAATAAAAGCTATTTCTTAAGATTTTGGAATTTTGATCTCTCTAAATTGTATCCTAATCTACTATGTTCAAGATATATTCAAATACTTCTCATAAGATACTATCGAATTCATCTCTTACTTTCAAATCGGAGTATATATTCTTATGTTGAGCATTCAAATCATTATTGATTGTTATATGTAAATAAAGTTACTATTGGAAAAATATCCAAAATTAAAATAATGCTCATCCAAAAAGGAAGTAACATCTGTAACTTCAAATAATACAAATTATTATTTAAAATAATAATTTATTGTAATTTAACCTATTTAAAGACCCATTAAGTTTAATGTATGAAATAATAAAACTGAATTTTTATAATTTATTATTATTATATTATTTAAATTGATGTTATATATATATACATTAATGTATGTGATATTTTAAACAGGCAAACTTTAAATTGCTACTTAAATACTTAAAATAAAAAATATATTTTTATATTAAGAATATTTTTACAATTAAATAATTTCTACTTGTAACACATATCAATCATCTAAATTTTTTCATTTAAACCATTTCCTATGAAGACTCTTATTATAAATACCTCTGCAGCAGATGGATGGATTCCAACAGTTGAATCAAAATCTGACTTTGTAGCACCCATTCTAATTGCCACAGCAAAACCTTAGGTTACTTCAGCAGCTTCTGGTCCAATATAATGGAATCCAATAATTTAATCAGTATCTTTTCTGACAATCAACTTTCCTTAACAAATTGATGGATTTCTAGCACTAATATTCCAAGTTACAGGTTTAAAAACATTTTCAAAAATTTTGAGATTATCCTTACCATATTTTTCAATAGCTATCTCTTCTGATAATCCAATGCAACTGTATTCTAAAGGTGTAAAAATTGTTGTAGCTACATCTCTGTAATCCATAATATCTTATGAATCTTAATAAAGTCTTTTAATTAATTTCCTTCCTGCCATAATAGCAGTTGGAGTTAATTCTAATTTACCAGATACACAATCTCCTACAGCATAAATATTAGGACAACTAGTTTAATCAAATTTATTAACAATAATTTTCTAATTTTAATCTATTTAAATTCCAACATTCTCTAATCCTAAATGTTGAGTATTAGCTTATCTTGAAATAGCCATCAAAATAGTGTCAAACTTTTCTGATTATTCCTTTCCATTCTTATCTTTCCAAGTTACTGTTTTCCCTACAATTTTCGAAGGTGTACATCCATAATGAAATTTAATACCTTTTTCAGTCATAAATTATCCCACATATTGTGCATATTATTAATCAAATTTTCTAAGCAATTTACTTCTAACTAAAACTTATGTATCATATCCTAAACCATTTAAAAATCCTGCACATTCTAATGCAACATAAGATCCTCCAATAATTAATGATTTTCCAGGGGGTTTTCTCATCCAAAATAGATCATCTGATGTAATATAATTCTAAGAATCTAATCCTTCATATAATTTTGGTCTTGCTCCAACTGAAACAATTATCTTATCAGCAGTGACAGTACTCTTTTATCCTTTTTAATCAGTAAGCTAAAATTATGAATGCATATATATATACTTCAATAGTGTTTGGATCAATCAACTTGGCTAATGAATTTATATATTAAACTCCTGCAATTTTAAGATTATTTTCATGCATTTTGTTAAGTCTTAAAATTAGATTAGATACTGTTTAAACCAATTTATTCCAATCATGAGACCCATTTTCATTTATACCACTCCATCCTACTCTACCTTGATCTTGTCTATAATCTCCCAATTGAGCAGCAATATGAAACATTTTTTTAGGTATGCATCCAACATTTACACAAGTTCCCCCAACACCCCAAGTTTGACCATGAGGAGAGGGGACAACAAAGTCTGCCAATGCAACTTTTTTTCCTAATTAAGCTGCTGCTTTACTACTGGCTAGACCACCAGAGCCTCCTCCAATTACAAAGAGATCATAGGAATATCTGAATGCAATTTTCATTAATATTAATATAGATAAATATAGTACAACTAAAAGGATAACAATAATTGATGGATAAACTAAATATATATATATATAAATATTTTGATATTAATTTATAATGATGGAAAAAAAGAATGAAGATGAGGTTGTTTAAATGAGTGGATAAATGCGAGTATTGATTTATTTAATGAGTTAGGCTGAATCAAAAATAGATTTTTAATAATCTCCAAATAAGAAGAGAACATCTAGTGATGCATAATTTGCTTCAAGAACCATAACGCATAAGAGATCAATGAATTATGGTACAAGATCAAGTAAAACATCTTCAGAAAATCGTTTTGGGATGAAAGTACATAATTATCACAATTTTAGAGAAGAATCGAACAATTTCTGGAGAGTTTCAATTATATGATATTTATGACTGTAATAACGATTTATGCATTATTTGGTGATGATATAAGAGTGTTATCAACAAATAAAGTATGAATTTAAGTATTAATTAGGATGGAGATGCAGCTTTTTGGATAATTACAGCCATATGTATGGGTTTTTTTTTGGTTGAAATAGTATTGGCTTCAATTTGTAAAGTAAAATATCTATTCATTCTATTAAGGAAGGATATATATTTGGATTCTTTTTTTGGTTGGATTTATTATCAACAGTTTCAATGCTGTTAGATATTGGATGGGTTAATGATGCTATATTTGGAAGTAGTGGTGGTGCAGCTTTGAGTGCTGTTTCATTGGCAAGGTTTTATATATATTGATATTGAATATTAGAGCAGGAAGAGCTTCTAGAGTGGGAACAAGAGCAGGTAGGATAGTTAGAGTTGTAAGACTTGTTAGATTGTCAAAATTATATAAACATGCAAAATAATCTTTGGAGAAGGAAGCAGAAAAACTATTAGCAGATGAAATGAAGGATGAAAACTTGATGGATTAAAATAATTTAGAGTAAGAACAACCAAATAACGAATAATAAAATAATGATAATTTATCATCTTAAAAGTCAGTAAATTCATCTGAGAGACATGTTAGAGATTAAGATGAGTAACAACAAGTATAATAGGCTCCATAATAGAGAACTTCAATAATGCTATAAAAAAGATTAAGTAGTTAATAAAACAATGATAATGAGTAGAGGTTTCAGAGAAGACAAACAAGGAAAATTGTATTGTCTGGATAAATTTAATCATTAACAACAATTTAGAAGAGAAAATCTATTATCTAAGCTCCTGGAAAAGCATTATAAAGGCCTCCAGAAGAAGGAGAGGTCAAAGAAACAAACATTGGTAAAGAATTAACAGAATTAACAAATAAAAGAGTTATCACAATTGTTATGTTAATATTATTTAGTGTTCCTATTTTAAATCTCAGTACTTATAGAGATTCTAATGTTAGTTTTACTACAGGTTTATAAGCAATTTAATATTGGTCTAAAGACACTGAAATCTATAATTATTTAATTAACAATTTTATAGTTTATCATGAGTCTTTAAGAACTGAATTGGTATTTTTTCAAATTAATTCAACAATTGTCTATCCATAAGATGATAACTATTTATATTAGGATTATAGAACAGCCTCTTTATAATTTTATACATCTACTGATTCTGAAGATAATACTGCTGTATCAATTTGTAATACAGTAGCAGATGATGAATTGAATGCTATTTTATCAATTGTTAGAACTGTTTTTGTATCTATTGTGCTTTCTGTTGCAGCAGTCATGTTTAGTAAAGATGTTTAAGATTTAATCCTTACACCTGTTGAGAAGATGTTAGAAACAGTCAAAAAGATTTCAGAGAATCCTTTGGTTGCAGCTTAAGAAGAAGAAAATAAGGCATTTATATAAATGATTGAAAATGGAGAAATGAAAGAATTGGAAGATTAAGAAGATGAGAGATTAGAAACTGTCATATTATAGAAATTAATTGTGAAAATAGGAACTTTATTAGCCCTTGGATTTGGAGAAGCTGGTTCTTAGATAATTGCTTAAAATATGGGTGCTAATGCATCTATTAATCCTATGTTACCAGGGAAAAAGGTGATGGCCATATTTGGATTTTGTGACATTAGAAATTTCACCGATGCTACTGAAGTATTATAATAAGATGTAATGGTATTTGTGAATGAGATTGCTGAAATAGTACATGGAGTAGTAGATTCATTTTCTGGAAGTGCAAATAAAAATATTGGTGATGCTTTCTTATTAGTATGGAAATATGCAGAGAGTGATTATTATCATGATGAAGATGGAAAATTAAGTCTTAAACCTTATGAACATGTTTCATAAATTGCAGATATGGCCATCCTTTCCTTTGTTACTATAATAACCAATGTTACTTTATCATCAAAATTACAGAAATATAAATAACATGAAGGATTAAACAATAGAATACCAAATTATTCTGTTAAGATGGGATTTGGATTACATGTTGGTTGGGCCATTGAAGGAGCCATTGGATCTGAATATAAAATTGATGCTTCGTATTTAAGTCCTAATGTTAATATGGCTTCTAGATTGGAAGCAGCCACTAAACAATTTGGATCCATGATTCTCATTTCAGGATAATTAAGGGATGTTGCAACAAAAGTCACTTAAAAAAATCTAAGACATATTGATAGAGTAACTGTCAAAGGCAGTATTGAACCTATGGATATTTATACTGTTGATTTGAATGTTGATTCTTTACTTAGAAAAGATCATAAGAAAAAAACAGTTGTTGACTTTTAAAGAAAAGAAAAAATTAAATAAACTCAAATTTCACAATCTGACCAATAGAAATTAAAAAAAAAATAAAAAGTCTTAAAAAGAATGAAACGAGATAAACTTAAATAAGCTGTTCTTAAAAGTCATGTTTTAATATCTGAAACCTGGACTAAAGATCCCAACATTAAAATATCAAGAGCACTATTTAGAAAAGTAAATATCTATATATTGATTTAGGAATTCTATCAAAAATGGAATGAAGGATTCCATTGTTATCTTTCCGGAGATTGGGATAAGGCAACTTCTATCTTTGAAGAAACCTTAGTAATATTTTAATATTAATAATCTTTAGAATTTCCTTCCTAATTACAGAGATGGCCCTTCAAACACCTTACTTAGAGTTATCAAAGAAGAACCCTATCTTAGAAATAACTGGAAGGGTTATCGTGAACTCACTGAAAAATGATTTTATGATCTTATTCATTCTTGTTAAATTGTTATTTATGAATACATTTAGGATAATCAAATCATTATACAACAACCTAAAGAATTCTATTCCATAACCCTCTACCTACTTTAATACCCTATTATTTTGGCTTCCAAGATTCCTAAAACACTTTATCATGTGGGGTCAGTATAAATTAATCCCTCTATTAATCTTTGCTAATAAAACTTAAATTTACCTTAAATATTCATCCATATTTCTTCCCACTGGAGTACCATTAATTGAATAATGTCTCAAAATTCCTTTGCTATCATAATATAGGTTCCTCTAAACGATACTCCATATTCTTCATCAGTCTCATTGTCTATCAAGCATCCAAAACTAGTTGAGATGTTCTAGAATTATTAGAGTCGATTTCTAACTTTTCCAATATCAGAAATTGACATAATATTTAGTTTTTCCAATCCTCCTTAATCTCTTGGTGTTTTACTATACTTCATTTGAGAGAATTTCAAATCTGTAGATATTCCCACTACTTCACATCTAATCTTTCTGAATTCCTATTAAGATATAAGATCAAAAACAAATACTTAGGCTCTGTCAGAAAAAGTAATGATCTTAGTAGGGCAAACAAAAGTAAAGTCAATAGGATAAAAAATATTAATAGATATTTGCCTTGAAAATCTTTCAAAGAAATCTAACATATAGAAATTCAATTAACTTTCTTGAATCCATCTTTGTGATAATGATCCTCTCCACAAAAATTTGGAGTAGGTTTTCTAATTTTTATTGGATTATTCTTTTACATAATAATTCAATCGTAATTAAATTAAATTGTCGTCACTCTATATAAGGAGATAATATTTTTGTGCAATAATATAAATAAGATATGAGTTAAAAGCTTAAAATCAGAAAACCCGCTCCAGCCTTTACAGGTTAAGCTTATGTGAATGGATCATTCAAGAAAGTGTCACTTTCAGATTTCAAAGGCAAATACTTAGTCTTATTTTTTTACCCATTGGATTTCACTTTTGTTTGCCCAACTGAGATCATTGCTTTTTCTGACAGAGCCGAAGTATTTGTTTTTGATCTTATATCTTAATAGGAATTCAGAAAGATTGGATGTGAAGTAGCTGCTGTTTCAGTAGATTCACATTTCTCTCACATGAAGTATTGCCAAACCCCAAGAAATCAAGGAGGATTAGGTGATATGCAAATCCCATTGATTGCTGACTTAGGAAAGGTAATAATTTTTTTTAAAGAATTTTCTAGACTATTTCTGCTGATTATGGAGTTCTAATTGATGATCCTTAAGATGGAGATTTTGGAGTTGCTTTTAGAGGCACATTCATAGTTGATAAGAATGGTGTTCTTAGACATTATTCAGTCAATGATTTACCAGTAGGAAGAAATGTTGATGAAACATTGAGGTAATGAATGACGTAGATAAATTTCTAGATTAGTATAAGCATTCTAATTCACAGATGAACATGGTGAGGTTTGCCCTGCCTCTTGGAAACCAGGAAAACCAACAATGGTTCCTGATCATGGAAGCTAAAAGCTCTAATAATATTGGACAGAAGAACATGCAAAGAAAGAATGAGAGAGTCAATTATTATATAAAAAGTTTATAAAATTGTTCTTCTATTAAAATTATTTATGGTTTTCAATAATATGATTATAATGTTTATATCAAATTTTATTGATTTTGAATATCATAATCATTTATATTATTGAAATAAATAAATACATTTGATGAAATTTAACTTATATTATTTTTTCATTATTCAAACATTTAGTCCATAGCAATTTTATCCTTCTAATGCCTAGTTACTCTTTCTTAGTATCTGGCTCTTTCAGTTTCAGCAGTGGCAGGATTTTCTCTACAATAATCCTATAATGAAATAAGGATACAAATTACAGTCAAGAAACCCACTTCGGCCTCATTGATAGGTAGATGCTCATTTGGTTTAGCCTTCATACGAAATAGTAACTTATTGATTTCATGCATAGGTAAAATAGCATTGGCCACACCAAAACACACGCCAATAATAGCTTCTGTTGAGATCTATTTCAAGAAGACATATTCCCACCAAAGGTTTGTTAACTAGATATATATATAAAAAGTGCTTACACAATAAATTGGTAAAACATATTCTAATTATTCTATCATTTCTCTTGACAATACAGAACTGTAATTATATTTTATTGTTCTTCTTCTTGCAATATTGTATTTTTCAACCCAATAAAAAAAAAGTAAAGCAAAACATGTAATAACTAAACCTAGAGGAATGACAGAAGCATAGAAAGCAACAACATACATGTTTTTTAAGACTGTTGCATAAGATGTTGATATATCAAAGATTGGTCTTTCAAATAAACTAAATTTTAGAATAAGAGTTACTCTTGGAGTTACTTCTATGTTTTAACTGATGCTTTGGACTTTCTTAATTCAAAAAATTAATAGATCCATTTCATAATAGTAGGTGAATCAATAAGTTAAATTACAGCAGGTAAAATTGCATTAGAAATGAATACATATGTTTAGTTATACACCAATCCTCCTGTTCCATATATATTTTTAGTAACCCAAGTGCTGATAGCAAATGTAATAACAGCAGTATTTACAAATTAAGCTAAACTAGATTTACTAGCTAAACTAATATTAAATCCTGTTTATGTAGAGAATCTTTCAAAAAGTGAAACTTTTCTAATCACAACACTAAGAATGTAATTAATAATAATGATTGAAATAGATGCCAATTATGCAATCACTTTAACTTTATAATTAGGATTTACATCTCCATTCTTTACTGCTTTAGCCTACTCATCAGCACTCTAAGCTTAAACAGCAGATAACCAATATATTAATCCACCACAAACACCTAAAATAATAAAGGTAAGGAAATATCCTAATATTCTTCTCCAAATCTTCTAAGATGTTTGAATATGTAAATTTTCCCAAAAAACATCTGTTGGTTCTGGAGGTTATTCAACTTATAATTATTCACCTCTATAAATTAAATTACTCTTTCTGCCAAGAATTCTAGAACATAATGACAATCTATGATCAATTAACATCCATTAAACATCACTTTCCCATCTGAATGTAACAAATGCTTATCCTAAAAAATATTATTTAACATCTTTTCCTTCAACAAATCTTTTCTCTAAAGCTTCCAACTTTGATTCAATCTCTGTTATTTAAGTATCAATTTCCTTTATCTATTCATTATTACTTATATCTTCACTACCTGGTAATAGACCTTGATCATACAAATTAGGTAATAACTATATTGTAGATAATATAATACCTTTTGCTTTTAAGCAATCTTACTTTGCTTTTCCTATTCTAATATATATTATTCTTCTATATTATAACATAAATTAACTGCCACTACTCTTGATAGTTTCTTTTCTGGTCTATTATTTCTTTGTAAAAATTATCTAAGTTCTTCTTCATAATCTAGAACTTCTATTGGTTTTTCATATGTTCTTTCAATATAGACTTCTAAATAATCTTTGAGATCTAAATCAAAGTCATCATTTTTCAATCCTTCTGTATGAGTAGGAATATTCTTCAATAAAATTGTATAATCAGATGCATAATAAGTATTAGAATCAATTTCAGTATCAAAGGCTCTTTATTCTTTCCTAAAATATTGAAATAAGATGATTAGAGTCAACATAGATATTAAATTAAGCATTTATTGCAAATCAATAAATTCTTAATCTTCCCTCTTGTTTGCCAATGACAATCCTGTCACCCAATTAAATATACAAACTGCTTTCTCATCTATCTCTATGCCAATACTCTTATCTAATTATTAACACGATTAACCAAAGGCAATATTAGTAATAATGTTATAATCTCCTGAAGTTACAAACATCACAATCAGCATTAGAATACATGCCTTTATGTATTCAAAATAAAGAGGCATACCTAAATGAAATCATATAATTACCTGCTCCCAGAAACGAGTAATCTTAGTTATTACAATCAATTATCACTCTATCTTTAGGTACTTAACGAGCACAACATTTGCATATCTATCCAACCAATTTTTCTTCTTCTGAAACATTTGGAGTATTCTAATGCAATCTAAGACTTCTCAATTAACTCTTTGATAATTTTGTTGTTCCAACATTCCATGCTTCCTAAACGTATAAATTTTTATAATACTCTATGCAATTCAGCCAAATTAAAATCAGGAGGAATCTAATCAGATGGAAATTCAGAATTGCCTTCTTTCCCCCCAAGATTTCCAGCCTACAGTTCTTAAGGAAATTCTTGCTTATTTGATATCACTCTCTATTCATCTTAAAACTATTAATATTTTTATGGTCCCTATCTGAACATCAAATCAAATCAAATTAATTTTACAATAAATTTTATTATTATATATATCTAATTTCATTATCATTTCTTCAAATTGCCGTTTTAGAGATGTTTTGTTTAATTGATTCTCCTATTCATGGATGATAGATTCAATTATTTTTATATAAAGTTCTAGTAAAATGATGAATTGACATTAAATAAATAAATTATTTATTAAAATGAATGATACAATTGAATTCGAGGACTGTCTCAATGAAGTTACACCCCAAGAAAAAGATATTGTCCTTTATTTGTAAGAATTGAAATTAACATTCTTGACTGACCCTTAATAAAAATAGTTGAAATTTGAGCAAGCCAAAAAACAACTGATATTTTCATATCGTTCCCTTGATTCTGATACAGATGGCTCAGATATGACACCTCCTATGATTATTAAAACATAATCACTTTTACTTACAAAATCACCATTAAGATAGAAGAGATTATCCATAGTATCTGAACATCCATTAATCTGAATTATTTTCTGTCAATTTTCACATTAATATTATAATATATTAAAAATCTATTCGTTAATAAATGAAGAATATAAGTTAAACAGTTGATGTGAAGAACTTTACAAAAAAAGAAGACAAAGAAAATTTGGTTTTCTATTCATCCATCAAAGATAAATTACCCAAGCCAAACCCTATTCTGAGTTAATAACTATAATTAAACAAAGTAAATTCATTATTACCATTAAAAAAAAAGTATTTCTATTCAAATATATTAGCTATTTAGAAGCAAATGAATAAGAAGCAACCTACAAAACACCCATCCAATTATAAGAATAAGAATGTTTAACCTAAAAACCAACCACACTCTAAGCCTTCATTAAACCCCTTAAACTAATATATCAAAAATACCAACCTTAACAAAACCATAACCTATATGCAACGCTTCTTCATTAACCAGGTAATAATTTTGATGCTTCTCATTATTACCAATGTGATGAAGATATTAAATTTGACTCCCTATTTGAAAGTGGCAACTTATTTCAAGTTTTCAAAGTATTTTATCCAATCTTAATTAGAAAAGCGATCGCGATTACATCCTACTCCTTCAAAATGATATAAATACCAAAGGATATACATAATGGTTTTACTTCTCCATCACAAACAAAAATTCAATCCTCTGTAACATTAGACTCAGCATTATAAACATCAATAAAGATATGTGTTTTTATCGTTAAGGCATGAAAATCTTAATAAATGAATGTAACTATTGGAGAAAAGATTCGTTAGGATTATCTTTTAAGAAAAATAATATCCAAAGAAATGATTCTTCATTCTACTATTCTCTCTCCTTTAATTATACATTCATCGAGTAAGGAACTGTGTACTTTGCCTCCAATTACCCTTACACTTATTCCAATCTATAAACATTCATCTCTAGCAAATATCTAATCTATGATAGAATAATGAAAGTCAAAAACATAATCACAAGCTAAGCAGGCAATGAGATATAAATTATTACTATAACCAATGATAACCAAGATGAAAAATAAGGATTACTATATATTGGCAGATAGCATCCTGGAGAAACTCCTAGTTCTTTTGTTATTGAAGGGATAATCAATGCTTTATTATCAGCTGAGGCTGATGAATTGAGGAATAAGTTTGTTATTAAAATAATCCCTATGTTAAATGTTGATGGAGTAATACATGGAAATCAGAGATGTGGTTTGGGAGGTTTTGATCTCAATCGAAAATGGGGATGCAATAGAGATGATACGTTAAATTAAGTTGAAAAAATAATAACTAATTTTAATGAAAATTATCCTATCTAATTGATCTTAGATATACATGGTCATAGCAAAAAGTATTTAAACATTTAATAAATTAGATTATCAGCTTTCTTTTATGGTCATAGTTGCAATGAATTCATCACTGAACTTTGCAATTCAGATAAGAGATTTAGTCTAGAGAATAGTCGATTCATGAAAAACACTAAATATTTGAATCATACAGCAAGAGTCTTTTTATAAAAGTTATTGAATATGAAGTAGAATATCTATACTCTTGAAATTTCATACTTTGGTTACAAGGATTAAAATTAAATTGTGGATTTTACTCTAAATGATCTAAGATCTATGGGAAGAGAAATAATTATCACTCATTCTAAAAATATAGAGGCATAATTATGGACAGATAGTATTCTAATAAATGAATAGAATTCTGAAGTCAGTTTATCAGATTCTTCAATATCAGAAGATGAAATTAGTTATGAAGAAATAAGATAAATTTAACCTGAACCTCTTAGAGAAAAAACTAATAATCTTGATAGATAATATCCCAGATCAAATTCATTTAAATAAAGATAACTAAAATCTTCTTAATCTAGAAATAGAGCCAAATCATAATCAATTTAAAATTAAATGAAATACTAATAGTTTACTTACAATTTTATAGACAATTCATTTAATAATTGCAATGTGAAGAATGATAATTATGACCATTAAAGTTTGTTCATTCCTCAAAAAAAACCAAAACATTCTGAATATACAATTCAACCATTAGTTGTAATGCCATAACATAGTTTAAAGCACTAGTTCTTATGGTAAAATAGATTAAAGTAATAAAATTATAAAGAAATGAAATTATAAAATCTCAAAGAATAAAGAGATTTGAAAATATATTAAGAATTCAAAGATTATGTCAATAATAAACAATACTCAAACAAACCATTGCTTCCTAAATATTCATTTAATGATACAGACTTATTTAAAAAGTCACAAGCCAAAAAATAATATCTAATTATTAATTTATGATATATATATCCTATATTTTATATAATTTTACTTAATGAATTTATATATCCATCATTTAAAGTGGCTTGCATTTATTATTTGGATAGCATACAAAAAAGTATTAGAAGTATAAATATAAAATATAAATAGTTATATAAATAGATAATTAATAGGATAGATAATTAAAAAAGAAATATAATTTTAGTTATTTAATAAAATAAATATATTTTATAAATTAGTTGAATCATAATTTTTCTTTAAGTTCTTATATATAATTGGTTAGAGATCTCTAGAAATTTTATCTTTTTTCTTTGAAATGATATGAAAATAATTACCTTCTAAATTATTTTCAGCTTCCTATAATTCTTTCTTCTTTCTTATTTGGTCAATAATAAAACTTTATAAAATCTATTCCATATCTTAGTGAGAACCTTATGAGTTATTAATTAAATGTTAAAATTCAATTTTAAAATGATCAGAACTTATTAAATCCAATAATTGCTCTTCAGATATAAGTTCTTAAATCTTTGGTAATTTGTTGCAAATAGACATAATTTTATGTGAGTTCTGTAAAACTTTATTGATCCTTCCTTGTTAATTTAAATTTACAGGATTATTTAAGATCTAAGAGGCTACTCTTTTATGTCTTACTTCAATTACAGTTGGTTAATTAATTTTTTTAATTTTATCCAAAGAAGGATTTATAGTTTTTCTAAATAATAACTTATTTTTTAAAAGAGGAGTTGCTTTTTCACTATTCTCTAAATCATTACTTGTATTTTCATAATTTAAAGTAGGTAATTTAGAGTTAACATATTGAGTAAATGGTCTTCTTGGAGTATTTGGTTTAATCTATTAAATTTTCATTAAATTTTCTTTTTCAAACATTTCCAAGACCTCAGTAATTTATTAATTTTGGGGATTAGAATATTAGGTTGGATGTCTTTCTTTTAGAGTTTAATTGAAATTGAATTAAGTCATGGTTTAAATATGTTGAGATTGTAATTGTTTAGCTATCTTCTCTATATTTTTGTGGATTGATTAGGAACTATTAGAATGACCAATAATAGGATTTTGAATTGGTTAAACTACAGATTACCTTTATTTTCTAAATTAGTATCTATGATAAGGTTATGCTTTGGTTTTAGCAAAGATACCTTCTTTTTACATGATTTCATATTGAGTGGGCACTAAGACAGGGTTGTTATTTTCTTTATTATGAGATTTATTAGCAGACAATTCCATTAACAGATAAATGTATTAATAATTATCCGTTGACAAAATATAAAATATATATATATATATTCTAATGGAAGGTATGTTAGATACAAATCTTAGGATCTAGTAAATATGGATAAGAATTTACGAAATCTACAAATAAATCTTTTTAATTAGAGATTTTTGATTATGAATGTATTTTGTGGAATTTAAAAAGTTCCTCTTAATATGAATAATAAATTAATGAAATAATATATATTTTGGTTTTCAATATTGTTTTATAGTGGATGTTCTGAAAGTGTTTCAGATTTCTAAGGAAAGGCATTCAAATTTACAAATAAACAGAGCTGTAAGGAAATGAGAATTATTATTGATAGAAATTTACAAAGTCAATGTTGGATTACCAGAAGATTAAATGGAATTAGGTTTGATTTCGTCTTATGGAGATTTTAATGGAGATAAAGCGTAATTTTTTAATGATAAAATTAGAGTAGATGTAGTAATTGTTGATTAGAATAGTAATAATATATATATTTTGTATTGGGATAATACAATAAATGAATTTGAATAAAAAAGTGTTTGTTAAACTAACTGTTATCCAGTTAAAGATATCATAATCTAAGGCACAATTCCATTAGATTATGATTATGATGGCTATTTAGATATATTAGTAATATTAGGAAATGAAGATGGATTTATTATTAACATAATAAAATAGAAAGGGATGAAGGATGGTTATCCAGATTATATGAAAATGGATGATAGATATTCATCAATATCATATCCATTTGTTGGAGATTTCTTTGGTAATCACAAGTAAAAATGTTTAATTAATCATGCATAGAACATCAATAATGATTACAACAGAAACTTAGAGATTAATAATTTAATATGACTTATAGTAACCAATTGATTTCATTGATCTTGTAGATTAAGGTTGTTCAATAAAAGATTTTGAAAAAACCATGAGTGCAAAGTTATTAAATCCTCATTTCAGTTCTTTTGTGGATGTAAGTTCTGATTGTAGAGCAGATTTAATTATAACATCTGATTTGGGTATTGAATATTGGTATACAAAATATGTATCTACTGTTATTGCTGAAAGTACAGATCAATTATTAAATAAATAACCAAGGTTTTGTTTATAGATTATAGATTCATTTCTTAATGGAGCAGAATTAAAGACACTTGATTTTGTTGATATTAATTTTGATGGATCTATTGATATGATATATGTTTTCTAGAGAAATGATCAATAAAATTTAGTGATTAATTACAATCAATATGAAAATCCTAATAATCCTCCCAATTTGTGTTAATCAAATACAAAGAATTCTGATAAAAAAATGACTTATCCATATTCTGAATTTAGTTTATTAGGTACAAATACTAAATTGGTTACTCCATTAATGAATGGGGATTAGCCAATAACATTATATGATTACAAAAGTCTAGAATTAGAATTGGCTCTAGCACCTTTCCTCAGATTTGGTGATTATTTAGCCAATGGTTATCCAGGAGCATTTATGATCATTTATAATGAAACCACCTTCAAACCTAATATATACTATCTTAAAAATGTTCCTATAAGTAGTGATTGTGAATTAGAATCAAGAATGTGTAGATAATTAATAGTAGATAATGACCCTGGAGATCACTTTGATTTAATTACACAGATGGAAGGGATTAATGTAGCATTTTTTGATTTTGGAGAAAATGGAAGATTAGACTTCTTAGTTAATAGTATCTCTATGGATCAAAATTAAAAGCCAAGATACAACTTAGCAGCATTTTATAACTATATCTCTTTAGATGCCTTCTTTTTGAAAGCCTTAGGAATTAATGGACAATGTGCAGCTGATGAAGAAAGTAAGATTAAATGTTAAGGGTCATTGTATTATGGAGCTACTTATCAATTTAGAGTGACTGATATTAGTGGTACTTATAAACCAGCTGCAGGAGTTCAATTGTATTAGTCTGCTTATTCGCCTTTGCAACTACCTTATTCATATATGGGTTTGGGGAGAACAAACAATTACATAGAGAACTTTTACTTAGGTATTCCATTATTGGATGGATAAATTAGATAATGGACTCCTATTATTCCTAATTCTTAATTAATTGTTTCACCTTATTCTGATAACGCAAAATCGTATTTTTATTTTATATTAATTTTTTTTAGATGGACATTATCAATATTTATAGAACCTACTGAAGCAATTTTAGTTGTTGTTATTGTAACTATTATAATTCTATTCGTTCTTGGAGGCATCATTATTTGGAAACATATAAAAGAAAAGGAAGATGATAAAAAAAATCAAGAATAATTTTTTTAAATGTTTAGATGAATTATTTAATAAACATAATTATAATATTTTTAAAGTTAATTATCATATTGCTTCTTCCTATTCCACTTATTAAATCTTATTGTCAGAAATCTCATTTGGTAGATTATATGAATCCTTCTTAGATGGTATATAAAACTGAATAATCATACATATATAAATATTGATTAAACTCCATTCATTAACAGTACTTAATACAGTAATTTATTTAGGTCTCAATATTCTAATATATTAATTGTAAAGTAAAACTGAAAAACATAGTGTTGAAAGTATGTGCAATAGTTTATACTTTCTAATTTACACTTTTGCAAATTTAGATTAATCTTATTCTGGAAATATTTCATATTGAATCTCTTAAATTTTAACTGCTTCATTATTCATATTTGGTTGAGTGTAATTAAATTATTTGTAAAGCAAATAAAAAAAACATAATGAATATATTGTTAAAACTGTTAGTATGTATCTTTCATAGATTTCATAAAATTGAATATCTTTTTTAATGTCAAATTAGGAATTGTTTTATTTTTGATAGAAGAGATAAAGATTCATACATGCTTATGGTATAGTATATAAAAGAACAATAATAATTTAAAATGCATGTTTCAATTATAGTAATTTCCTTTTATTAATGATATCTTCCATTGTCATATTCTAAAACTTCTAAAATTCAAAAATGATCAACCAAAAATAAAACAAACTTGTTTATACAAATAGTTATATCATATTTGTATAACCTTATACAAAATATAAATGAGAAAATCTAAAGAGTTAAATTGGCATGTTATAAAATACCATCAAAACTAATAAAAAGGGTATCCATTTCAAAATATCAGGCCAATTAATTTTATGGTAACCATCAATATTTACATATAGATAACACATTGCATAAATAATTATTATAGTAAATAGAAACTAAATTAAAATATTAATATAATTTACTTAACATGACAGAAGTATGCGATAAAATTGAGTACTTTCAAAAGTTGATTATAAATATTACATCTTCAAAGATTAGTATTCTGGTGGTTTAATTATAGAAATATTAGATAAAAAAAGTGTATTTTACTTTGTATTTATTTCTCTTAAATCTCCAATACAATTATAATGATCAAACCATTTCATACAATCTAATTTTGTATTGATTTATTCATCTATCATCGTTGTCTCATATTTCTATTAATTCTTCATTTCACTTTACTATTAAGATATACTTTATACGTAGAATTATCAAGTGATTAATTACTATACAACGTTAATTGAACATTTATGGTACTAATTTAGAATTCAGATTAAAGTTTGCTTTTATTCAATTTGTATAAATCTTCCTAATGGATATTGTTGATCTTACATTAGAGATAGAAATGTTGATTTCTAATTTAACATCCTTCATCTCAGGTTGAAACATACCAATAGAAGAACAAATAAGCTTTGTCGAATTTTAGTAATCACTTTCTTAACATTCTTGATGATAAAATGGTTTAGAAATGAACTTCTTTCTATCCCCAATTCCAAAAAGCTGTAGACATAAGAAAAATGCAATCCAACATGAAATCCTAACACAAATTTAACTGTGACTAAATGCCTCTACTTTTAAAGGAACTTATTAATAAAATGAAATCATATATATTTATCATTAATTATCTAATTTTTTATTTACATTCAATATTCAAAACAAGAACAAAAGAATTATTTTCTCAATATGCCTAGAGAATCAATTAACTATAAATAATGATTTCAAAATTTATCCTCTATCAATAATTAATAAGTACTAAAGAAAAAATACATACTTCTTTTTATAGAATGATTATTACTATTCTAAAAACAGTAGATTATTATATTCTAAAAAACAGTAGATTAACTTAAAATTCATATTAATATAATCATGAATATTGTAAAACCATTGGAGAAAAATCATCACCTACAACAACTAATTTTGTTTGATTATCATTTATTTTCATTTATCTCACACAACCCTAATTCATTGCTCCAAATCCATAAAGACTTTAACCAGAATCATTATCAAAAAATAACACATTGCCATCCCCACATCCTGCAATCGTCATATTATAAATGTTCTCAATAGAAAATACAGCATCTTTAGCCTTCATTATAGAAACTGGCTTAAATCCAGCAACTATATCTATTACTTTACAAGTTGCATCAGCACTACCAGTAATTACTAAAAGATTAATAGAAAATCTTACTAAAATTTTATTGATTCACTGCCAAACCATTAATTGATCCTTTATGAATTTAACTCTAATTTACTAATTTATTTGTCCTCATATCATGAATTACTAATGTCCCATCATTAATTCCAGCTGTAATAACAAGATTATTATTTCCTCCATCTGAATATATTAAACATTTAGAAACAGCTCCCTAATGAGTATGTTTGGACATCACTGGCTCTCCTTCATTTATATCCCAAAATACAACAGTGCCCTATTTATCACCACTAACACACAATGAGTTTTTCCAATCAAAATCTAATACTGCACTTTTATGTGGTCCAAACAATTTCCTACATTCTTACATTGAACTTAATTGCCAAATTACCAATGTTTAATCATATGAACTTGAAATACACACTGACTATTCATCTACCATCAATTTAGTAATCGATCCTTGATGTCCCATTAAATCATTACATCTAACACCCTTTGCATCCCATAAACATATTTTGCTGTCCATACCTGCCGATACTATTTGCCCGCTCTATAGATGCTATACTGAACTAACCCATTCAGAATGTCCATATCTTTTTGCATATAATTCTTTCTCATATTTCATTGAAGATAAATTGTAACATCTCAAACCATGATCTGCTGATCCAGTAACTAAATGATCCTTCATAATGTCCATACAATAGATCCCTCTACCATCTATACAATTAATCATTTAATACGTCCAGGCTCTAATGACACACTATTGGTTGGACCCTTCCTCCATTAAGATAACAATTAAGGTGATAACATTTCTACTTTTATATTAATATTAATTCATAAATTTTAAGGAATCATAAAAGCACAAACATCTCTTTATTCTTCACTACAAAAATTGAAATGACTGCATGCCTCAAATGTTGCAACTACGTCCACCTTTATACCATACTTTTTAAACTTCTCAAAATAAGAATCTGCCAAATCTTGTTTCTCTCTTCCTGTTCCAATCAATACATAACCTATATATATAGATATATGAATTTTACTTGGTCTTGGCTTTATCACTTCTAAAATATCAAAACTATGTGCCCTAATATCAGCTGCAGTTTAAACATCCCATAAAAATATTTATTAAGGGAATATTAATATACTCCCTGGATACCAAACATCATTCACTGAAAAGTATCCATTACCTAATCCAAACACTTGCTATAAAAAGGGTTTATTATGCAGAGTTGGATCAATAAAATCGAATATATATTCTGTTTTCCTTTTATTTTGTTTTGTATCATAAAATTCTCTAGGTTTATTAATTGATGGATCCTTAAATGGTAATTCAGTCTTTCTCTCATTAATTCGTTATTTTATCTATTCCATATTTACGGTCACATTTTTCTTATCAAAGTTTTAATTTTAACAAAATAAAAATTTTGGAAGCCTTCTTAATTATAACATATTAATATAAATATAAATATTATCAAGTATTATTGAATTCATATTTTTAATGAGTTCGAAAAAGATCATCCATAATTTTAGTTGCCAGTTAGTTAGAATGTAAATTTTTATCTTTCTTTAATGGAAATATTATAAAGATAGTCTATTATTTTATATAATATTTCTTGGATTATTTATAAGAATACACATCTTTATTTTTGAATTAATATAAATAATACCTTATTCTCTATTTTACCATTAAATAAATTAATAGTTTCATGTATAAATCTGTCACTCTATTAAAACATCTTGTGGCTAATGCTAGCTTAGGTTTTGTGTATTTTGGATACTCAGTTGGCTATTTGAATCCTGCATTATAAACAGTAGACATTGTTTTTGGAATCACAGAAAATGTTGATTATTTTAATGGTCTATTGTCTGGTATTTAATACTCTTACTTAGCAATTTTGACTATTGGAGCTGCAATTGGGGTTTTAATAATGCCAAATATGTTACAATATTTTAGTAGAAGATAATCATTAATTATTTTGGATTTTTTTGGAATTTTTGGATATGGAGTTTAATTACTTGGAGAGTGGAAGTTTCTGGTTATAGGAAGATTTGTAGCAGGTGTAGTACTTGGTCTTAATTCAGCATTAGTATTGAATATATTTTAATTTTATTAAGGTTCCAGTTTATGTTAACGAGTTTAGTCCTCCAGAACTCTAAGGAGTATTAGGTTCTATAATGACTATGTCTGGTAGCTTTGGTTTATTTCTCTCTTTCGCTATAGGATTATGGTATATTGCAAAATTATATTAATTTAGGTATAAATAATCTCCAACCATAGATGATCAGTATTGGAGAGTAGGATTTTCTTTTCCTTTGCTAATTTGTGCCTGTCGTAGTTATAATCTCCTTTGTAACTTTAAATTAGATTCACCTAATTATTATATCAGTGTAAATGATGAGACAAATGCTGTCGAATCTATAAAGTTGATATATTAAGATGAATATATCTAAGATATATTGAAGTAAACAAAATAAAATCAAAAGTATTAAATGTATAGATGTCTAGATAAAATACAAACTCAAATGAATCATATAAAGATTTATTTTATGGAAGATTATTTAGAAATTTAATTAGAATTTCTATATTAGCATGCATAGGGTAACTGTTAGGAATTAATGCTGTTATATTTTACTCAACTTAGATCTTTAATAAGATTACAAATGATGATGTTTAGAAATCAAATATTTTAAATCTCTTTATCCCTTTATTAGGCATTCTTGGAGCCTATTTAATGGGTTTTATATTAAACAAAATGACTAGAAAGAATTTCTTTTTACTGGGAGCTATATCATGTGTATTAGTTGAATTACCTCTTGGATATATGACATCACTATAAGATTAACCAGCCATTCTTATAGTTTTATTCATATTTCTCTTTATATTGCTATTCTCTATAACAATTGGACCAGCATTTTGGGTAACTGATAATTTTAAATATAGGTCGTAATGCCAGAAATGGTTTCTCCGAAAGGTGTTTGCCTTGCCACTAGTGCAAATTGGTTGGGCACAGCTGTTGTTGGTCAATTTTTTCCTATACTGGTCTCTTCTTTTAGCATATCTGTTTGCTTTTACATCTTTTCATTTGCAGGAATCTTAGGAATAATTTACATATAATATGATTTCAAAACAGACCCAAAAAACGTAGACACATAATAAAACACGGAACTAGTAATTTTAAATCAATGATTTCCAATTGTATTATTTGTTTTTATAGAGTAACATTGTCATAATTTTTAAATATTTGTATTTATTCTTATAGTATATTAAAAATTAAATCAATACATTATTCATGGTTGAAAATCGGTTTTTAAAATTATTTTAATTCAGATTCAAAATGACCTTATATTAATTATAATGTTTAGATATTAAATATTAATTAGAAGTAAAAAACAATTAATAGCATTTTATTAATTTTTATTAGAGATTGTTATACAGTTATAGTTGTGTAGCACTTTTATGTTCTTCACTTTATGTTATTTTCAAGAATTGAATGGTTTTATAAGTATTATTCCTTACTTTTATTACTAATTTAAATTCCAATTACACTCAAACCTCATCTATAAATAATTAAATTTACTAAATAGATGGGAAGATAAATTATAAAAACTTTAACTTATTTAATAATTATCAATGAAAACCCATAATTTTTATAATGATTTTATTCAAAAAATGTAGAAATCAATTCCATTAGATTTGCGATAATAATTCAAACAACATTTTTTTATAAGATCGTTCAAGTAAAACAAGTGAGAAAAAATATATTGTTTTAATTAACAAAACATCAAATTTCATATTTATATTATCATATAATTATTATTGAATATTTTATTGCTCAGTTATTGTTCAATTATTTTATTTATAATTTTCATCAGGATCTCTTCTAGAATAAGATTCTAGATGAAAGAATATCGAAAAGGAATTATCGGGTCAGTAAATTAACAATAGAAAAAAAAATTATAAGAGTTATTCAGACTTTAACCAAATACTAAGCTTAAGAGGAAATATATTGATAATACTTAATTAAGATTATCAATAATTGTAAAAAATAATGATTTTAAGTAAAACTCATTTCTAATTTAAAATTTTCTTCATATCCTGATGCTGGGCTTTTAATAATTGTTTTAATTCTTCAATAGCTGAGATCTATTTAATGTTAACTCTTTAATCCCAGTCTAATGAATCGAAAATATTAATAAAATTAGCTTTTAAATTTTCATTTTATCTTTGTTAATTCTAAAGTGAGAACTAATAAGAGTCTTTAGTACTTTAAATTTTATGCATCTCCCCAATTTTCTTTCTTATTTGTCCAGAAGCTAGTTTTAAACTGCTTACAACATTTTACTCTTTAAAATCAAAATCATTTGCAAAAGTTTCTGATCTTATATCTTTAATGCTATATTAATTTAAAGGTAAGTGGCCTCCTTGCATGATCTCAATATGCAAGAAGTCAGATCCCAAATTCATTTCTATTTTTCCAGTTTATTTACAAATTGAAACAAAAAAAATTGAGCGTTTAAGGAAAAACTTTCTATTTCTTTTCTCTTTCTTGTTAAATGATGCTTTAGACGAATCAATGTTCCTCAAATTTGAATGGCTATCTCCAAAATCAATCTCAAATTTTAAAGGGACTTTAGAAATTTTATCAATCTCAAGATTTGAACAATTCATTAAATAATAGTTAATTAATTAATCGTATTTATTAGAGAAGAATAGATGCATAAAATTAATTATTATAGGTAAATTGGACTAATACCCCAATAAGAAGACTTATATTATTGTAATATTTCATTGACACTTTATTAAATAATATTTATCTAATTAATATAACTTTAAAAAATTATTATTATAAATAATATTAACATAATATATTTGATTTCTATTTCAATTAATATAATCAGTTAATAACCCTGATTCATAAATTTTTTATACTATTTTTTGTAAAAATTAAAAAACAACATTATAGTTAGTATTTAATAGATAATTCATTAAATTAAAATTTTATCCCAAGATAAATATCATTTCTATAAAGATAAGTCTATTCAAAACAACCAAGTATTTCTTGTTATAATTTAACTCTCCTTCACTATAAAGCATATTCAATACTCTTAAATTTGTAATAATTATTAATAATAATATTTTGTATTCAACCAGTAATATAAAATATATAAATGTATATATTATTTCTAAATTAGAACTTAATTACTTGGTTTTAATCTAAATATTAAGAATTATTTTTATCAATAATCAATATCCTTGTTAATTAATCAATATTAGAATGAATTAAATTATTAAAAAGATGTTGTTAAAATCGTTAAATTATTAAAGTTTCATCTGATCAATTATTATAATTTATACATAATATTCAATCATGATACCATTAATTTATGTTAAATTTAAATGAAATTTTGTAATTCTAATAAGTTTGTGAAGCTTGGAAATTGTTTCTAATCAGTTTATTTTTAAAAACTATTTTTTTCTTATTATTTTAGTGACTTAAGTATTGATTTCGAAGTCATGATCAGTCCTTTCTGCATTGATATCTATTAGTTCTCATGTTAGCTCTATTTTTTAAATTAATTTTATTTATATAGTAAAATCTCCCCAGAATTGTAGTCAACCAAAACTGATGCGTTGACAATATAAACTTTAGGTTTTCTTCTATGCTTTGACTGCTGCGGTGCAACAGTGCCTAATTTTTTATATAAGTTTATAATATATTTAGCCGATGAGTAATTAATGGTGTGAAGTTTAGAGGCCTTGAATATAACTAACAGACTTACTTGATGAATAGATAAGTGATCAGTCATTACACTCTCAATAAGTTATTATTTTAATGAGAGACTTATCTTCTTAACTTTTTTTGGCTTCATCTTAACTTTCAAATCTTTAAACTTTTATTCAGACATTGTTCTTTATCAAATTATTTAATAATTAAAATTCTTGTAAATATAAGACATTAAAATCTCAAAGTTATCAAAATGAAATTAGATTTTGATGATATTAATGAATCAACAACTCCATCAAATCTTAAAAAATAAGCAATCTAATTATTCATGAAATCAAAATTTTTTTTCTCTAATTAGGTATATTAGCTAATATATTCTTGATATAATGCCATTTCAAAAGAGAAGAATTGTGGAAAGTTTTGGAATATATTAAATGAAGATCTAATAATTAGGCTTTGGATTGAATTGCGAAAGTATTTAATTAATAATAAAAAAAAAATATGATATAAATAATTTTTTCATTGTTACTACTTCATCAGAATGTGTTACGTAAGCAAAAATCTCTTGACCATTTCTTCATCTTTATATTCTTTATAATGAAATTTGTGCCAATAAATTTTGGCCAGTCTCTCATAAATCAACTCTGATGTTTATTGTAAGTTCTAGTTTTTATATTCTTCCTGTAAAGAAGAAAAGTCGCTATAACTAATTTTATGATTAGTTTTAGCCAACAGTATTTTTCCATCAGTTACATCTATTACGATATTAACATTTTAAATTATGGACCTTTGTTTACACTAATTATGTTAATAATCTTCAAACCAATTTCCTTTACTTTTAAAATTCTTCACTATATACTTTGCAGTGGAATATTTTATCTAAAGTTTTTAGGCAGCCTTTAAAATATCAAAAAATATACTTGTCGAGTTGATACATTCTCGGAAAATACCAAATTGATCAAAGATTATTTTCTATGGGTTTCTAATCTCTTATGGTTTCTGAATTTTGAAATGGATTTGTTGACAGGCTTATTTATTTTCGACATTATATAATTTAATTAAACAATTCAGAACTATTGCATAAAAAGAACTTTACAATAAATGGAAAATTTCAATTTCAATTATTCATTTTTTTTTTTCCATAAAATTTCAAGTTCATATAAATAAATTACAATAAACTAGCAAAATCTAAGTTTATTTTCTAACTATAATATAGAGGCTAGAATAAGATGATTTTATATGATCTAATTTTGAAAACTTTAATTCTTCAGTAGATGAGGATCTATTTTCAATATGGAAAATTTAAATTTATCGTGGCAATAAGTTTCATGTTCTTACTTTTTCAATTCCAATCTGTGTAATCTTCAAATCAAATTGAATCAGTAGACAATTCAATTTTATAATATTTATAAAGGACACTTATAATGGTTACATTCACTTAACTCCTCATAAAATGTCAGACTATTTTTTGTAAGCTCAAATAGTAATTTCCAAATTTTTATAAATCTAAAGAGTCCAATTAAAAAGAGTAAAAGAAATTATATTTTGAATCTAATATATAATGACTAACTTTTAAATGCGAATTTCCTAAGGTTTTATAAAGAAATACCTGAAATATATTGAAATCAAAAAGGTTGATGGTAACAAATGAAACTGCAATAATAAAAGATAATAATTAGTATACAGTTATGTACTGATTATGCAAAAAAAAACAACTTTATACTTAATTTTTAATATTTACAATAGGTTGTCATATTAGATCTTAATATAAGAATGCATATAAATTTTTTTGTATTTTATGATTAAAATCTCATTGTATTTTTATGTGGTAATTCAAAGACTATTTCATTTATATAATAACCTAGCAATCTCAAAATTGCCCTTACTCTTTTTTAAAGAACATCACTAATCTTAATCATTATTTTTAATTTTATTAATTTATATACATAGAACTTTGATAATCAATACTCATGTTTATGATACATTCATTTATAAGGAAAAGTAAAGAATGAAGTTAAAAAGAACCTTGAATAGTTTCAACCATTAATTACTGAGTAAGCTAAAACTGTTACTTTGTTTCAAATGAAACTATATAGCACTTTGTTTATAAGCCTATACTTTTCACCTTCTGCATCTCTTTTATTCCAATTGAGTGCTGATATTAGCTTTTATCTCTTGCTTAAGGTGATGTGCTTCCATTTCAAAGGGTTAGGAGAAGTGAGATTGTTAGATTATTTCTATTAATATAATAATCTATAAAAATAACAATGATATTTTCTCTTAATAAGAATTCGCACTTATCTAAAATGCTAAAGACGATCCACTATTTTAGCATTATTTTTTATTCTGTATATTATTTTTTAAATTTGAAATGCTTAATCAATATTTTTTCACCCAAATTACATAAAAATATTTTGTGAATTGCAATTTGAAGGTTTGGGTAACACATTCTAAAGTTATTATCAATATAATAAGGTTTTATTTGATTATTACTTAATGTAAATATATTAATAATTAATATGTTTTTGTATCAAGTATGGTGGCGTTCCTAGTAAATTCGAGATTAACACTAAATTAAATCAAATCCAGGTTAAGCCTTTCATTAATTCTGGAGCAAAATACTCAAATCCTGAATTCAAAATATGGCCAAACTATCTAGACTATAAAAAATCGATAAGACTTTTAATAAAAATATCTAACATGCCATAGAATTAGTATAAATAATTCCAATATTCCAAATAATTTCTTACCAACTTTTTTAATTTGCTTATGCTTTTCTAGGATCCTGTTCCTATTGTTTTTCCTTTGTTGATCTTAGTTCAATTAGTTAATATTCACTTTCTCTAAATATTTTTAGATCTTGTAATTCTGCCTCCTTCTTTAAAAAAATATGATGCATCTTCTGGATTTTTGTAAATTTTATCTGTTATTGGCTAACTAAATTTATTTCCTCAAAATGCCCATATCTCACCTATACTTTTTCCCATCATTTCTTCAATCTCATGTCTCTTTTCGCAGTGATTGGAGGAAATGTTTTAATGCCATATAAAAAATCCTCCTGATTATCCTTCTTTTAGTATTTTCAAGATTTCTTTTCTTATGGTTGATGTTTAATACATTATTTTCCTAATATGATAACTGCTATTTCTTTCGCACAACTTACAAACTAATTTGTTAGGATTATATGCTCTGAGGATATTCTCGGTCTTATTTAGATTATCCAATTAAGTCTGATTATTTTAAGAGATTTAGACTTTCTTTTATCAATATTCTACATAATTTCCTGTTCCATTGAATTTGGTCATTGTCAAGAATTATAATAAAATTAAATGATTAATAATAAAGAACTGTCTAAACAAGTAAACACCTGTCAACTGTAGATAGCAATCACCCAAAATAATAGATTTATACTAATTAATATGTATGAGTATAATTTATGGACAAAATTTTTTCTGTCTGTTGCTTTTTAAGAGTAATTTATGTTATTGAATTACTTTGAATGGAATAGTAAGCATATTTGAGAGATGAGAATTATTCCTAATACCACTTTTATGTAGCCTAAACTAAAGGCTATGTAGATCTTTTAGTGTTAATGAGAGCCATTATCTGTTATGTGATGAATTTACGAATTTAATTCATATGGAATGTATTTTCATCCTTCTTTATTCTTAATGTAATAATCTTGCAATTACTAATATTATAATAGACTTTATGGGTAAGGGTTGAGCAACAGTTAGCTTTACATTAATTTCTTGATGAATATCTCTTAAAAAGGTTGATAATGCTTAACATTAATTTCTTAGTCACTATTTATTTTATAGTGTTCTCTTGGAAGGTGTTAAATTAGTTAACTCTAAGTTAATCAAGAATAGAATCTATTCACACTTAGTGGAAGATCTGTATTCTTTAAGAAAATATCTGATTTTATAAATCAGTGATGTATTATTAATCTTTTTACTTCGTTATGTCAATAATGATCTAATTTCTTCTTAATTTCTGATTTTATTTATTGATGCACAATTCATTCAAATCAATAGAGTAAATTATGATGTATGTAATAATTATAATTCTTAATTCTAAAAAGTAATATTTAATTAAATATTAGAGTTATGGAATAAAAAGATTATAGTATTTATCGTATTTATTTCTGTTACTTTGAGATTTCCCATAAAAATCAAGTCTTGATGTTTAATGACGAAATTAGATTATCAATCGTATTATTTAATAGTCTTTTGCTATTAATATGATAATAAATATGTCTTCATAATCGTTTTGCTTATATGATAACAATATTCATAATGTATTATTAATTAAATTAGCTTAAGGATCTGTCATTGTAAATATGTGATTTAGTTAGAATTGAGTTACAATGTTAGAGTGTTAACAAGAACTTTATAATTATAAATTATTTTTATAATGAATAGAGCAAAATCATAAAATTCAAAAATATTAGAGTAAGAAAAAGATCCTTAAGAGCCATTTGAATATTAACTGTATGCTCAACTTAAACAAAAAGATTGGTGCTAATCGATGGCTTTCGCAAAAGAAAATTCACTATTGATAGCTCAATGCAATACTTTAGTTAAAGTGTGGTATATCATCTAAGGGCAATTAAATCAAATAAGAATCTTATCACATCATAAAACATTCCTTACCACAATTACTGTATTGAAGAAATTCAATTATATTATTACAACTAATGAAGAAGGATAAATTCATATATGGTCAATGATACCTATTGCAAAACCAATTATCAAGAAATTCAACGCTCCCACAGCATATGTTGGTTGCTTAATTTATCATGAAAGCTGTGACCTTATTATAACAGGAAGTAATAATCTTATAACCTTTTGGAAGAATCCAATAAGATGGTAACTCATTTAGTCTATTAATGATCATGAAGGTGCTGTATGGGCATTAAATTTGAATTAAAATGAAAATAAACTTATTTCTTGTGGTTGGGATAAGATGATCTTAATTTCAGAAAGATAAAGTGATGAAAATTGGGTTGTAAAATAAAAAATTGTTGTTTAGTAATACGGATATAGGTTATGTTTTCTTGATGATGAGTATTTCTTGTATTAACCTAGATATAAAAGAACAATCATACTTTTTTAAATCTTAGATAATGGTTGCAAAGCGGAAAAAGTTAAAGAAATCGAATTAACCTAAAAATCAAAAGAATGTAATGCATTTTTTCAAATGTAATTTGAAAAATAAAAAAGAATCCTTTTGAATAAAAATGGTGATACAATAATTCTATTAAAAGTGAAAGAAAAAGGAGAAATATAAATTGCCTAGTCTATTTATTTTAATACTTATAATCTTTTTGGGAAGATGAGTGATGATGGGTAATTTTTGGCTACTTGGGATGAAAGTTCAAAGAATATATAGATAAGAAAACTTAATATACATTGATTAAAATAAAACTTTAGGTATGATTTATAATTATAAATTTAATCCTTATAGTACTCTCTAAAAAGATATTCTAAGTTTGCTTAACTTGAGAATTCTCTAAATTATTTTTGACTAAGAACTTGTATTTTTATAACATTTTAATTATAGAGTTCTCAATTTATTGTGATTCTGATATTATTAGAAATGTTATAGCATTTTAGTTAAATATAGGAAATATTTTGATTAAAACTTGGAGATCATATGATTATTAGATATTAATCATTAAAGCAGAAAATATTTCTCAAAATTTATTTAAGATGCCATCCATAATTTGAGAATCACTAGAAATACGCTTTATAAATTTTTAGGCTTATTTTATCATCCAATTTGTTTGATTAAGGAGATATTTTTTTAATAAAAAAATATATATCTTATAATAAAATTTGATGATATAGCATGAAAATTTTTGTCTAACCAAAATAAATCATTCAAGTACTTATTAAAAATTTTTAATTACTCATTTGTAGTTTCAGCTAATAGTTTATAAAATAAATATGAATTACTAAAGTCATGATTTCAAGAGAACTTCTTCATTTTTTTAAAATTATTCTATTACAATTATATACTTTAACTTTACATATATAATATTTTTAAAGGAAAACCTCTTACTCTAATTTTACAATTGAAATGAGATTTGAAAACCTAATATATTCTCTTTCTTAATTCTTCAATTTATTTCCATTCAAAGTTATATCTTAGTAGTAGATTAATATTCCAAATATTAAATGTCGCGGACTTTAAATTAACCATATTTTTGTTACTAATAATATCATTTAAATTTTCTTGGTTCTTAAATATGATATAGAAATAAAACAAATTCATATATCTGTAGAAGATAATTCTAGTATATTTTAATGTTTATAGGCTTTATTAGAAATTTATTGAATATTAATTATTTATTAAATGATATAATCAGATTAATTTGTTTCGGATCAAATTTTGCCTATGAAAAAGATCCTTTTGAAGTTGAAAAGCAAGACTTTACATGTTTTGCAATGGCTATCAATTCTGACAACAACTTATTAGTAGTTGGTGTTTGTTGCAACATTAAGGTAATAGAAATAACTAACAATTCTACCTTTAAGGAATTATAATTATTAAAACAGCATTAACAACCAGTTCTTTGCCTAAATTTCTTTACTAAAAATTCTTCTACTCGATCCTTCATCTCAGTAGCTGATACAATCATTATATATTTTGAAACTAACTTTAAATGGGATAATTACACGAGTTTGAGAATTGAATAAGATATATCTCAAGTAAAAAGTTTAGTGATACATCCTTAAGAAGACCTTTTCATTTGTGGTTCTTAAAAAACAATATAATTTTGGTTTTAGAATCTAGATAAAGAACCGGATGATTATATATAGGATGATTAATCGGTATGGACTTGTAAAATGGTGGATAATGTTGATACTTTTGGCTTATCTATCAATCAATAAGGAGATAGATTAATATCATGTAGTAGAGAAGTAGAAATACTAGTTATGAAAGGAAGTAATACTACAGAATGGAGTAAACTTTACACAATAAAAGTTAACTCCTATGGATTAAGATTGTGCTTTATTACGAATGATGTATTTGCCTTTTAAGAACGAGGATCTAGACCTCATGATTAATTACGACTTTACTCTTTAAGTTTGAGATAATAATTAAATCAAAGTGGGTTTAATGTTAAAGGAGGTAATTAATCTTGCAATAGTTTATTTCCTTTAAGTTATGTACCATCTAAATAACTAATTATTGATAGAAATGGTGATCATGTAAATGTTGTTAGTATCAAATAAGATAAATTTTAAGGATTTGAAGCAAAATTAGTATAAGATTTTTAATATAAAACCGAATACATTTATGGTACAGTAAGTTAAGATGGAAATCTTTTAATCCTTTGGGATGAAATTAAAAAGGAGATACAATTAAGAAGATTTAATGCTTGTTATTGATTATTATCGAGAATATGATTAAATCTATTTTATTAGCAATTATTGTTTCTTCAATTGATTAATAATTTATTCAATTTTAATTAAGGTGAAATACCTAGACATATCATCAAATTAAAAGTATTCTCCCTCCTCTCTAAGAGTTTAATCATTAATTTTACACCTTATATCAACCTTATCAAAATTACAAAAAAGTAAGTATCAAACAATTGTTTTATTAATCTTCTTGATTTAATATCAATATAAAATAATAATGATAATTTTAAACTTCGAATGGTATTGTTATAATGTTATTTTCTTTATCTTTATTTAGTTTAGTATCATATTTATCCTTTAAAAATGCAAATGGCTAAAGTTAAATCTCTTTGCATTTGTGAAATAATGTAAAATAACAGATTCATTACACATAATACAAAATCTAATTAAAAAAGAGGATATAGAAATTTATTATGTATTTTAGAATTAATATTTGAGATTACAAATTTTAATAATAAAAGGACCAAAAGGAAATTAGTTTTATCATGGTAGACTAGTTTCAGAATTTTAATTCAGTCTTTGCTAAGTTTAATGTCATGAAGTTAATGAGTTAGAATATTCAGATTTTCGAAAGAATTAAGAACATTCATATTAATGTAAATCGTAATTAAATGAGATTTAACTCTGCTCAAACCTTAACTTGTATATTAATCATTCATTCCACTTGAGAAACAAATCTCTAATGATAATTAGTGTTAGGTGAACAAGTGTTTACTTTAAATTATTTGTCAAGTTCATCATAACAATGTTTCTATTAAATAATTACTTTCAGGTTATTTTTTCTTTGCAACTAAGTTTGAATTGATATAGGTTGCATGCAAATTTTGATCTTTTTTTTGATCAAGTTTAAGCTTCTCTATTTCAGATCTTGGAATTTCTGATTCGTACAGTCTTCTTCACAAATTTTATCTAAAATATTGTTAGTGGTTTAGGAGGTTTAGAGCTTGAATTATGAAAATTTCTTGTTTAACAAAATTTTTTAATTCTATTATTAACAATTCAAATCCATCAAAGCATTTGCCTTTAATCTATTACATATGAAGGTAATAATAACGCTTAAATGTGCAGAACTCTTACAGATCTATAATCAAATGAATGCTATTGTAAATTAATATAATTATTCACCTTACCAGATATTCTAGACATTTATGCTAATAAGTTTTCACATCTTTATTGATTATTATGAGAACTTTATTGTACAATATAAATTTAAAGTCTATATATATAAATATACTAATTATATAATAAGCAAAAATAATTATGGTTAGCATAATTGTTGAATATTGAAAAAATAATATATATAGTTCTATGTTAATCAAAACATCAATTTCGTTAAAAACCATCAGGCTGAAAATTTATTTCTTAATTGTCAAATATGAAATTTAATAAATTTATAAAAATTAATATTATAATTGTGATTCAATGACGATGAGCAATCAGCTTAAAAATTCCTATACCCATCCTAACTTCTTTTTCAATAGATTTTAAATCACGAGTAGTGAATCCCTCTTTTTTAGTTTGTTGAATATTATTGGACTCATTACTAATGTTTAATATTGTTGTGTCTCTTCAACTGTTACTTTCTAAAAGTCGAATCCTTAATAATCTATTTTTTTTATTGCCTCTGATTTAGAGAATTAACCTTTGATTCTTTGATTAATAATCTAATCTGCCTTATCTATTTAGAATTGTGAATTCTGATAAATTTAATGTTTTTTAATTCATATATTCTGCATTTTGTATTTGAGTATTTGCTTCAAATATGCTTGGATAAAGAATATCTAATAAAGGGCTAAGCTAATTATTTCTATATGTTAATTACATTTTGATAGATATAATCCTTGGGAATTTCTGAACTTAAAAATTTAGAGATTTAATTGATCTTGATGTAAAAGTACCACTACAACTAGTAAAAGAATAACCCATAAACATAAAATTAAATTATTATCCTTAATCTATTCCAAAAATTTCTTATTTCCCTGAGTATGTAATAATCCCAAGTTAATTTATTTGTTCATCATAATGGCCAAAAATAACTAATATATAATCATCTAATATTATTGAAATAAGAATACTAGATGGAATATCAAATTCATATAAAGAGGCGTACTTTTGATTCTAAATAGTGTCGGTAAAGATAATCTATCTTCCATTCCCTTTATTTAAGTAACTAATTGCTATTCCGCAAATTTTATTATCTTATAAATAAATTTTGAACCCAGCTATCTTAAAATCACCTGTTCTTATCTACAGTTTATCATCAAATTTCAAGGAAGTTTAGAGGTCAATTCCAAAAGATATTTGAGAAAGAACTTTATTTAACATATTAATTAATTGTGTTCTATATTTTATTTTCATTTATAATTAAATTTATATTCTTTATAAAAGTTTATTTTAATCCTCTTTGACCTTTCATCCTCATCCTTCCAGAAGTAAAAAATCTGAGAGTACTCAATTTGATTCAATTAGATTCTCTTCAAAATACATAGATTTCAGCAGAAATTAATATCGAAATAATCATAAATTATTTACTACATTACGAGTCTTAAAATATTTCTAATTTTGTTTAAATTTCAGTAAAGTTTCACTATTGGATATTGCCTTCTAAAGATTTGCAGGGTTGACCTACAAATTTTTCTATTTAGAATATTTCTCTTAGGTATATAATTAAATAGAATTTCAAAATTAATACATTATTTCATGGATCATCTGAAATACATTCAAAGAAATATATAAAAATAATAATTCGATAAGCTTTGTGTGTAACTTTCATTTAGAAATAGTTCATCGCTTTATTTAAAAAAAAGAAAAATAAAGGTTTCAAAGCATTCATATTTTAATTTTATTATATATAATAAATGGTACAAAAATATTGTTCTTTTTTGAAACTTTATTATAAATCTTTCTGTTAAATTTCTCTTTGTCTAAATTGAATAAATTTATCTTATTACCCAAAAAGTCTATAAGTATAATTGATTGCAATAGATCAAGCATATATTATTTTAATTTTTAATTTCTAACTTTTTATATTTCTTTTTAATAATAATTTACGACTTTATATTTTATTAGTGGCTTAATAGTCAGTTATTAATTGTTTTATGAATTTCAATATAGAGATTATTCTTATCTATAATATTCTTAGGGTGATTGGCTGGATTCAAGTAATTATTTTTTTAGTTTACCAAACAAGTTTAGAACTTGATGATATTACAACAATTGCAAATTTAGTAAGATGGTTGATAGGGGCAAAGTTGCTAGAAATTATATTTATAAAACCTAATGAAATATTTGATCAACGAAATATTGTTAAATATTACTCCTATCTAACTAGAGTTTTATGCTTATATTATTTAATGACTCCTGGCTTATGTTTTTGCTCTTTTAGAAATACTATAAGTGGTTGGGCAATCTAAGAAATTTTTGACTCCATATATCATATCGGAAAATCAGAACTAACAGCATCAATCCAAAACATTCTTACTTACTTCTTAATCCCTTACACTGCGTTAGGAATGTTAAGAATATTAAATAGAGTTATTGAAAAAAATATGGATAACATTAAAATTTATAGGGTGATTTAAATTGTACTCATTTTCGTTGCAATGCATCACATTTACTTCAATATCAAAAATAAGAATAAACAGAAATTCACAAAAATTAATTTTTAGAAAAAAATATGACACTTAAAATGATTTAATTTCATATATCATAATAAAAATGTAATTATTTCAAGATATACAATTTGAAATTATTCTTTATTGGAGAAATGTAAATGTTCTACAAATAAATTAGAAATATAATCTGGGAACAATTCAAATTCTTTTATAATATAAATAATTAAAGTTTTATCATATGTATTCATATATGTATATTTCTCCATTAAGCTTTTATTTAGATTTATATTATACTTTCTGAATGAAAATACAATATTTCGTCCTAAGAATTTGGTTCAGTTGGGCCAGCATTCTAATTTATTCTACTCCTTAATTAATTAGTTAAGAGATTATTAATTATTATTGAAAAAACTATTAATCATGGATTTAAGATTGGGAGAATGATTGAAGTTTAGGTTGGATTTCAATTTTGTTTAGAAAAATGGTAGACCTATAAAATAATGAGGTCAGATCCTAAACAATATATGATAATTAAATGATAATAATTTTAATATTAATGATGAAATGTGTTTAAATCTATTATTGAAGATTTTGATAATTAGGTGATAAAAAATTGTAATTTTGAAAGAAATAAATTTGGAAAATTATGATACTTCTATAAAAGCTTTATAACAAGCGGATGCTTTTTATTTATAGACGATCCAGATATTCTGATGTCTGCGGTGAGAAGGCAATCTGCCTATACTTCTGCTCTCATTCCATTGACTATTAATCTGATTAGAACTTTTTTCTGTGAATAATATTGAAAAAGAAAACTAGAGCTTGATAATCGAAACACAAATAATAGTAGAAAGTTAGGAATATCATGAAGAATATACTCAATTTATAATAATGTTTTACTAAATTTCACTTTACATAGAAACTCTGTGATGTAGTCATTAACCTTTAATTGCTTACACTTTAATAAAAATATAATGAGTAGATTTATTGATAAGGTTAAACATTAGATCTATAAATACAAGACTTAGAGAAAGTTGAAGTAAATTTATAAATATTAATATACAAATCATTATAAATGGTAAAGCTACAACTTGTGAATTCTTTGGAAGAGGAACAGAGATAATTTTGTCTGAATCATTTAAGATTTAATTCCACATCAAAATGTGAAAATAAATAACTCATAAAGGTTAGGGTGTCTTCTTGAAGATTGTGTTGAAAGTAACAAAAAATGAAGTCATGGGTATTTCTGCATCATTTATCTCTTCTCCTCTAAATGAGTAAAAGTACTTTCATATATTAGCTCTCTAAAATTTATCATCATTCAAATTGATTTCAACTTTAAGAAAAAAATTATTCTAATATAGATTGTTGTGAATTACAATTTGTTGAATTAAACAAACTCTAATAATGTTTATCCACTATAAAAGCAAAATTTTTTCAGATTACGACTTATAATTAGCTTTTAGAGTATAAAGTAAACTAGAAATATTTGTTGTGTTTTATTTTTGAAATTCTATGATTATTATTTAATTACGATAATTCATTTCAGTAATTCTCCATCCCATCTTATATCCTTTTCCAACCATTGTCCGACCTTATAACCATTATGATATTCGCCATAAGAAACAACTTATGAATCCCTCCAAAATTCATCACTCAACTCAATCACATATCCAATCTTAATTTCATCTCCTTTGATATTATATTATCCACCACCACTAAAGATATGGTATTTATTTTTTATATATCATATATCTGATAGAATGGTCGATTACTTAATCCCTTATGATAAAAATCCCATTTAACCTTCTTGCCATTTTTATATTCACCTTTTTAAGTTATTTACAACCTATACTCAACTCAATCCAATTTCGCAATATTTATGCGATTACCTTCATTGTCATATGAACCTAAAACATTAATAAAATTATTTATTATTCACATTTATTGAAATATTTAATCCTCGCAAAACAAAATATCCCATCTACCAATTTTGTATCCTGATTTATATTTACCATTATAAGTGACTTATGATCCATTTTAAAATCCCTCACTTAACTCAATCCAATCCCAATTTTATTCCATAGCCTTCTTATAATCCACCACCACTAAAATTTTTTTCTTATAATTTATTGTTTTACATTATTATTGTTTATTAATCAAACCCTATAATAAATATCCCATCTAAAACCTTATTGCCATTTGTATATTCACCATTATAAGTTACTTATGAGTTCTACTCAATTTTTCGCTCAACTCAATCCAATTTCCAACCTTTATATTACCTTCATCATCATAAGAACCTCCACCACTAGAATATTAGTCAATATTTTAAATTTAATAAAATTTCTCATCCTCCCAATACCAAGTATCCCATTTACCGATTTTTTTTTCTAATCAATATAGACCATTATAAGTGACCTTTGATTCATTCTAAAATCCATCACTCAACTCAATCCAGTTACCAATCTTCATGACATTACCTTCATCGTCATATGATCCTCCACCACTAGAACATTAATAATTATTTATTATTTTTCATTTGAAGAAATGTAATATCCCAAAACCAAATATCCCATCTACTAACCTTTTTTCAATTATCTTTCACCAAATCATAATCCATATTATATAATGTGATTTAGTATTACTAACAAGAGTTTGATAATTGTATCAAAAGAATAAGTCTTAGATACTTATATTAATTGTTAATTTAACAACAAACTCAGTATAAAACTTAATTTTAGATTTACAATAGTTTGGAATATAAGTAGAATCGTATACCAAAATTAGTTAAAATATTTATGGTTAAATTATATTAAATTTTGTATAATAAATCAGACAATCGTTTCAAACTTACAAATTTTTTTCAGGGGTGATTTGAAAAAAATCTAAATAATGGTGTGAGGATATGGAACATATTTAAAAAGACAACTTCATGACCTGGGGTTTACAGGCCTTTACTATTGGCACTATTAAGCCAGTTGCAGCCCACGTGGAATTATCTCTCGTGAATGAATATTATCGGAAGTAAGTCAGAAGTAATATTTAGGCCGAAGCCCTAGAAGGCTGTCCCAATGAGGAGCGATTTTAAGCGGGAAAAGACTCCTGTACATTTTAATTTTCTACTCAAGAAAATACAAAGTTAATTTTATGGTTTATTTGTTGATAATTCTTATTTCAATTCTCAAAGTCTTAATTATAGACAATAATTAGGTGATCCAAAATTATGAAAAATATTATTCAATTAAATGACAACCAAAAGGCCTTAAATTTAGACAAAACCATGCCATTCTCTAAGTAAATCCAAGCATTAGAGGTTCAGTTATATAGGATATTTGATTTTAACTTAGCATTAATATCTTCTGAAATTATTTGAGCTTGTCCTGTATAATTGATTTTTCAAAAAAATAAGCTGTCTTTTTATTAATAATTTTGATAGACTTTATATTTTTTTAAGTATAAAATATAGTATCCAGAAATTAAGATGAGTTAATTATTATATAATTTTAGTAGCTAGAAGGCACTTATTATTAATCTTCAGATTTCCTTATACTATTTGATTAAATATTTAGTTATCTTCAATAAAATACTATATACTAATTCTATATGTGAATATCATCAAATATATATGTAGTAAAGATGAACATAAAATAGAGTAATACTAAAGAATTTATTGCAAGAAAGACCTAAAAGGATTCGTTAATATATGAGTTATCAAATTAATTGAATGAATCCTTTTGATAAGTCAAAATAAGATGTGAATTATCTTCAGAACATGAAAAAATAATTATTTAAGCTTAACTAAATGTTTAAGTTAATATGATTATCAATAAATGAATGATAATTTACAGTGGATTAATGATTAATGGCGATATCAATATTAGAATAATAAAGAAAAGATAACGGAAATTAATTAAAATTGGTATTAGTGAAATTAATATTTATAGGAAATTCATTATTTAAAAAAAAAATATTTACTTATTAGAGAGAGCAGAGTAAACTTTTGACAATATTTATTAAATTTAATATAATGAAGAACTAAGAGCATAACCTTGTTAAACGAGTTGATTAAATTATATTTGGATAATTTATAATCGAATCATTATCTATTTTCTTTTCATTCTAAATTATTTCGAAGAAACTCAAAATAAAAATACTTGCTATTTCTCTCTTTAATCATATTATAACTAAGAATAATATGGAAAATGTGGGCTCTCTCAAACACATCACTTTATTGTTGTAACTATGGAGGATTGATTAAAATTTACTATATTGATGTATATTAGGCTCTGTTCAACCTTCTTAATTTAAATTAAACTTAGAAGATATATATTTTTGCTAAGTAATACTGAATACACTTATTATTTAGAATATAACTTATTTTAAAAATAACATTCTATTTTATACATCATTATTAGGTCTATGTTTACTCTCATATTAGGTGATGCTCATAAAAAGAAGTCCTACATATAAATTCAAAATTAAATAACCTAGATTTGTCATCTGGTAAAAATATTGTTCAAATTACAATATTTCTAACAGCAACTAAATATGAAAGCTATAGGTAGTTATGCTTGTCTTATCGGTTTCAATTTGTTACGCGTTCTATAAAAAATTTTTTTTTTAATACTAAAAAAAGATACGATTTGTTTTTTTGAAAAGAATCATTAAGTTCTCAATACTTTAACCTGAAAAATAATCTAGATAAATTTATGGGAATTATCTATTTAAACAGATGGAAAGAATATTTAAAATTAAAAAAAAATGAGTCTAAGTTCAGCCACCAAAAATGCATTTAAAATTAATTTAAAACTGCAGGCTAAAAATTCGATTTGATCAAATTAAAAAATTGTCAAATATTTATTGAATGATGCTTTAATTGTTATATTTTTAAAATGATATAGAATATTCTTTATAATTTATACTTTATATTTGAACCAGATAGATATAATGAGTATAGACAGATAATAAATGCGAATCAATTTCACCATTGTGCTCAACAAATGGAGTTAGATGCAACGTTTTTCTAGAACATAACATCATTTAGTTACAATAAAACTGGTTGTATTTGCTATTTGAATGCCACGACTAATTATTGAAATTGAAGAAGTGTAGAAAAAGTAAATGGTACAACTAATGGATGAAAACTTATTTTTGTCATAGGACAATTAATATAATTTGTAATTTCATTGCCACCGAAATGAATTGCCAATCAAATTCAAGATTCTTCAAAAGATTAAATTCTCTAAAGTGGAAAATTTACTCCTGGTGATCCAAGAACCATAACAGATTTTTAGATTTGCTCCACAAATCCGCTACCCCTAAGATTTTAAACACTGCTACTAATAGATGTTACAATAGTTATTTAAATTATATAAATGATAATATTAATATTGTAATTTATCTCATCTGATATTATTTCTAATATGTTCTATTAATTCATATACAATTTTTATACCAGATCAATCAGTACTATTTTTAAATATAACAGTTTATAATTGTGCATTTAGTGGTTGTAACAAGTAGAGATATTTTTGGTTTCTCATTTTTCAAAAAATTCATTTTTAATATTGATCGAATCTTTAAAAATAATTGAATTAATGAGAAATTAATTTATTAAAGGAAATATATGAAATATATATATGAGTATATTCATTTTTCGTTAGTATATAAATTGTAGATTTTAAATTTTGTTTCTGGCCTACAATATTGTAAGACAAGAATAGAACATCATAATAAGAATTCAAAAGATGCATAAAATTTTGAAATCTTAAAATTATTTTTAATCGTAATAATGCTTATGTTTTGCTATTTAATTTTGATGAATATTTTAATAAAAAACTAGGGTTTATAATGTGAAACTTGATTTATGATTATTAGAAGAAATTATCAGTTTATTTGAATTAAATCTTAAAGTTATAATTGTTTATTAGAATTTCATAATTTAAATCGTTTGAATTCATTACAAATAAGATATATTAAGAATACTTCTATCATAGTTTACACATAACATTTAGTTAAAATTTGATTAACATGTGTTAAATTTACAACAGCTGGGAGTATTGAGCTTAATAAGAATAGAACTTTAGGTAATGAGCAAGATAAAAGATATTAAAATTTATTAAATATATAATGTAGAAAAATCCGATTAATTATAGTTTAAATCATTCAAGCCTGATAATTTGTAAAAGTAAGAAAATAAATTAACTCATTTACTTATTGATTTATATGATGGGCCACATAAAACGTAATTGTGTATGTCTTTGAATAAGGCAAAGTTAAGAGTATTCCTAATTAAAACAGGCTTTATTATATACGGACAAAAAGAACTATAAAGTAAGTTTTTATATATAACATAAGACGTCTATTGAAAATATTAATGATGCCATATGATTTATTGATGTAACGTTGATCTTCTTTGAATTATTGATGATTATTCTCTTACAATATACTTTTGAAAATTAATTAAATAGAAATAAAGATGGATCCATAAAACAATTTATAATAACTGCTTGATCGTTTGAGAATTAAAAACACTAAATTAATAATTGTTAACCTTATAATTCTATCCATTAAAATAACACTGTATTTATTTCTAAATTAATGAAAAAGAGAAGCCTTACTCAAAAGATTTCATCAAGAATTGATAATAAGAGCTAAAGAATTATTATAATTTGAAAAATAACCTAAACTTTTCTCTCTACATTTTATGGGACTTTCTGCAGCTCTGAATAATTATTCCTAAATTAATTGTATTATCTGATGTGATTATTGTAAATCATTGTATCAAGCGCAATTCAAAGACATGATAATGTAGATTTATGTTTCAAGCTCAATTTAAATACATTGCTGGAATCTTATTTAATAATTATTAACCAATAAAAAAAATGCTTTGGATTAACGAGTCAATTATTATTAATTTTTAAGGGCATATAAGAAGTTTTTGGCTTTCCACTATTAGTTAATCGCGCTTTATGATTCTTTGATGTATCTAAAATATAATTTTAGCATGTTAAAGAGATAAATCTATACTTTATATAAGAGCCCAAATATTTCTCTTTATTATTCAAGACCTTATAGATTTTTAATCTATATAATCTTTCTTGTAAATTTATTGTAATTAGAGTAGTTAGACAACTTGAAGACGAAGTAATGACATTCAATACAATCTCAAATGACTGCTGTTCTCAATTATTTTATCATTCTGAAAGGCTCGATGAACCCTAAGTGGATCAGTAAAAATGAAAAAAGAAAGAATTGAAATTGTTTTGGTAACAATTCTTATTGGGAGGAATACCTAAATTTTTTAAAAGAATGAACATTCTAAAACAATTATCTTACATGATGTTTTTAATTTTTTGTATTTCCATTCTTTATTCAACACGATAATAATATGAATCAATATTTGTGAAAATAAAATACATATTAGTTTTTGCCAGTATATTAATTAAGTTTATACCAAATAATAATCTATATAATCATTATTTGACTTGTATCGTAGGAAATTCTACAAATACGAGACTTAACCTTTAACTCAATGGTTAAATTAAGAAAAATGCTAAAATTTGAAAATAAAATAACTTGCTATTAAATACTTTTTTTTTTAACTTTTATTAATTAATTTTAACTTGATATTTGAAAATAGGTGCATTTTTGTAATTAATATTGTCTTTAATATATTTTAATAACATAAATTCCTGTCGCTTACCAATTATTTTTCGAGAAATTTCTTTTTGTTAACTATTATTTTAAATCCCATATATTTGAGATCTTTTTGATCTTACTCAATTATGCCACTACTCTCCTCTTTATCATTCATTAACTATTTCTTCAATTAAATCCTCCGCTTTTCTCCATCTATTAAGAAAGTAATTACCTATGGATTTAAGTTATAAAAATATGTTGAGTTGAGTTGAATTTTACTTTTAAAAAGATTAAAAAATAAGTTTCCAGAATTTTAATCCTATCAATTATAATCTAATTATTCTTAAAATTTAAAATATCAAAAGTAATTTTTACTTCCTAAATAATTGTACTTCACAGTTTAATTAATCAACTATTCAAATTGGTTGTTTACAAACGCTTTCAATCTTGCTCTCTTATCCTCTAACTTCAGTTTATCTGTTTTTTTAGTATTTGAATATTTAGAAAAATTTCTGTTTCGTTGATCAATGTATTTTTATGTTATTCCATTCATTTATACTATGTTCTTGACTCTTCACATGGTTAGACAGAATTTGATCAAACAATCCTCTTCCATAATCTAAAAATTTCAGAATTTTCTTTATTCTCTTCTTTAATATTTCTATATAAATAAAAATAAAATTATAAATTGACTAAGAAAATAAAATATTATATAGCCATTCTGCTCTAGGATTGTTCTCAAAATTTGCTATTATTTCCTCAGTCTCTGTATACTTCTTTTTTTTTTTTTATGGACAGTGAAACTTATTAACAACAGGCGATTCGAAAATCTGTAATATTTATTTGATAAACATAAATAAGTACCATCCAATCTATAAAAAAAGAAAAGATAAGAAAATTATTTACGAAAGTTTATTTAGATAAAAAAAGAGGTGGTTTCTGTCTACGCTTGAAACAAAACAAAGATATATTTCTTAGAACATAATATATAATCATG